>JAWPHD010015008.1:0-57818 GCA_037043455.1 Cyrtodaria siliqua | reverse complement strand
GGTAGAGGCAAACCACCTAATTGTTCCTGGGCAGAACCTGTACTGTATACATCCCGCTATCTGGAAGATGCTCAGAAGTACTAAAGAGCAGATAACTCTGCAAGATGTTAAGGTAGAGAACTGTGTGACTACTAAAGAGCAGATAACTATGCAAGATGTTAAAGTAGAGAACTGTGTGACTACTAAAGAGCAGATAACTCTGCAAGATGTTAATGTAGAGAACAGTGTGACTACTAAAGAGCAGATAACTGCAAGATGTTAAGATAGAGAACTCTGTGACTACTAAAAGAGCAGATAACTCTGCAAGATGGTAAGATAGAGAACTGTGTGACTACTAAAGAGCAGATAACTCGTACGTGACTGTTAGAAGATAAGTATGTGACATTACCTCTAAACTCTCCTGTAGCTCTGCAACTTTTTCTGTCTCCTGGTTGGTCAAACAAAACAAAATCAATCACAACAACCAATCAAATCCATGCTTTCAAGCAAACATTAGTCGGGGCAGGCCAATGATTAGAGGAACTAAATTAAATTAATTTAAAGTTATATAGCAACACACAAGTACTCAGTTATTAAAGGGACACACGGCAATCTTGATGTATTAATCAAGCATTAAAATTAGCACCTCAATTTATCATGTTTGCAAATAATCCATAACAGGTAATAAAATTTCATTTTTATTGCTATCCTATCGTAGGTTTAAATATGTTACAGGTGCATTATCATCAACAATTAGTAAGGCCAAGATAATGGAGCAAGATAATGTGAGATTCTACATGTATTTATCTCATAAACCCCATACAAGTTGATGATACAACTAAAAGTTTTTCTGTGATGTCAGTTTACCTCGATATATTGTGATAAATCATTGGTCAGAACAATTTTTTTTTTTTAATTTTTTTAAAAAAAAAAATAAAATAATTAAATTTTGTTTTCATAAAAAGTTTTAGAATCGGCCCCATAAAAATAGGGTCTGTCGGGCCATCGGGAACATAGGTTTTTTGGGGGGGGGGGGGGGGGGGGGGGGGGGGGTTTCGGCCTAATATGCACAATTTGCTTTTAACCATTTAAATACTTTATTAATAATGATTTACAAACATACAAATTATGTATAAACACTAATGAAATGCTTCAAGTATTTACAAAATAAAATTGCCATGTGGCCCTTTTAAGGGAATGAAGCGACACAGCCAAACAAGCTCTTTTATTGAGAGTTCTGAAAAACTTAACAAAAGATGAAAGAATTATCCAAATCGGATAATTAACAAAAAAGATATGATCATTTGAAGGCTGTCCTAAAACGGGTGGGGGAGCCGCCAATTTTAAAACTCTGATGTCATAGTTCCAAATCACCATATATTGAATACTGATAAATATCATTTAAAGCAAAAAAAAATCACTGCAAATGAATGCAAAATCCTTTACAGGTCATATATTTAGCATTATTGTCATATTTTTCATACAGTTGCGGCCATTTTTTCTCTATAAATCAGTAATTTTTCATATTTATAAATATTCCATATATGGTCATTTAGAACTGTGATGTCATAGCTCTCAAAATGGTGGCTTCCATATCCGTTTCAATAGAAGCTTCAAATGATCATATCTTCTGTCTTTATCATCCGATTTTGATCCCTTAAATTTCAAGTTTTTATTCAAGGTTTCACTGCGTCGCAACATACCCTTTAAAGTTAAAGCAGTAAACATCGTGGAGAGATTCACAGATACTCACGATTCTTCAAAACTATTCGGACTGTGTTGCTCCCACAAAACATTCTAAGTTTTTAAATGTGCCCGCTAGATTGGATAAATGACTTTGAAACACAGTCGATGGTATTAAACATAGGTTACGACCTATGGTCTATGTTGAAGGTACTGATCCATTTAATTCAACGAAATTAACGAAATTAAACTAGAACTATCACTGAAGGTGATGAATACCCCCGCTTAAATTCAAAGTCAAACAAATGGCCATAATTCTGTAATAAATTAGGCAATCAACAATGGGTGATGTAGAGGGACACAAGGTCATCAGTTGTTATGTGTATATGAAGTTTGGGAATAACTCATTCAAACTGTTTGCGGAACGCAATAAAAATGTGTTACGCAGCGGGACAAAAATGTGTTACAGGACGCAACAGGACGTTACGGACAGCGGGATGCCTATATAGCCGCTATTTCACTTTGTGAAAGCGGGGGTATAAATATCAGATACACCTTCATAAAGCCTCATCCTTGGCAACAATTAACAGAACAAAATATACACCAACATTCTAACAATGGTCAAAACAACAGAATGACATTTGTATAAGATCAAAACACTTATGCAATGAACGTTAAACTATTTAAAGAAATCTATCGAATACATCAACATGTTCTGACCTCTTTACAGCTGCCATCACAAGATACTGTCCTCGTTCTTTCTTCATTCTTTAAACATCAAAATTTCAGGAATTTAAATATTTTGTCTGTAGTATTTATAATGTAGTTACTTAAAACACACCATGCAGTTCAAAGCATAATCATGCACACATTACGTGGTCCGAGTATTAACTTTCATACCCCAGCCAACCCCTTGTTGGGTGGGGTATTAAATAAACCTTAATTTCCGCTTAAAAAATGTGCATATTGTAAAAATAAAACATTTAATTGGTAATTTTAAACAGATTATCGCATTTTTTTCAGTAAAAAATGTTTTTAAACATGTTTTATTGTCAAAATATAGTCAAAATATACCCGTTATAAAATCCTGCTAATATAAGCTTTCCCATCGCTTAATGGAATTAAGTCGGGACCACATAATGGTTTTTCACAAATTAAAACTTAAAAATAATTATACTAAAAGGCTGGGCTTGTTGTTGTTTTCAAATCAAGCATTAACTGTTAGTGTTACTTTTGAAAACAAAAACTTTCAATCACAATATTAAGACACACTTATTAAAGGTCAACAACCCTGATTACACAGACTTGTATTCCAGAAGAGTTACCTACCTTTTGTTTATCCTTGTTTGCTAGATACAGCTCATTTCTAGTCCTATTCAATTCTTCACGCACACTTTCCAGTATGTCACTTATTTCTTTTGTCTGAAGAAATAACAAATTCCACATTTAAATATATTCAAGCAAATTTGGTTAAAGAAGCAAACATTTCAATTACAAATGAAAATAAATGGAACAGTACCAGGTTAACCTCACCCTTTCATCCGTGGCATTTCTCACTTCCCCTGATGTGCTCGTATTTCTCTCTATTTTTCATTGCCAGAGATAGGAATGACTTTTTTCTAAATTTCATTTAGGTAGGGACGACTTCTCCCTAATTTTCATGATGTAGGAATTACCTCTCCCTAGTTTTCAGTGAGATAGAAATTGTTCATTTAAGTAGAAAGGACTTCTTCCTACTTTTCATTGAAGTAGAAATGAGTTCCCTTTAATTTTCATTGAGGTAGCAATGATTTTCCCCTAATTTTTGCTGAGGTAGAACCTATTTTCCCTTAATTCTCACCGAGGTAGAACGTATTTTCCCCTAATTTTCGCCAAGGTAGAACCTATTTTCACCGCGGTAGAACCTATTGACCCCTAATTTTCACCGAGGTAGAGCCTATTTTCCCCCTAATTTTCACCAAGGTAGAGCCTATTTCCCCTAATTTTCACCGAGGTAGAGCCTATTACCCCTAATTTTCACCAAAGTAGAACCTATTTTCCCCTAATTTTCACCGAGGTAGAGCCTATTTTCCCCTAATTTTCACCGAGGTAGAGCCTATTTTCCCCTAATTTTCACCAAGGTAGAGCCTATTTTCCCCTAATTTTCACCGAGGTAGAGCCTAACCTATTTCCCCTTACTGTCAACCCTTGAACCCTGCAACTGTAATGAATACACTGTATGTTATACTACCAGTAATTACCTCCTCAGTTTTATCATGCAGATTCTTCACCAGCTGTATAATGCTCTCCTTACTCTTCTTGTAAACCTCATTCCTCTCATCCAGGGCCTTCTTCAGGGCCTGTATATAATATAAAATATGAATATATAGCTCCTCTCATCCAGGGCCTTCTTCAGGGACTGCATATAATATACAATATGAATATATAGCTCCTCTCATCCAGGGCCTTCTTCAGGGACTGCATATAATATACAATATGAATATATAATTCCCAATATGAATATATAGTTCCTCTCATCAAGGGCCTTCTTCAGGGCCTGTATATAATATAAAATATGAATATATAGCTCCTCTCATCCAGGGCCTTCTTCAGGGCCTGCATATAATATACAATATGAATATATAATTCCCAATATGAATATATAGTTCCTCTCATCAAGGGCCTTCTTCAGGGCCTGTATATAATATAAAATATGAATATATAGCTCCTCTCATCCAGGGCCTTCTTCAGGGACTGCATATAATATACAATATGAATGTATAGTTCCTCCCATCCAGGGCCTTTTTCAGGGCCTGCATATAATATAAATGTACAGTTCCTCTCATCCAGTGCCGTCAAAAATGTTTCTTCAAATCAGGAATGTGTATGAAACATTCCTGTTCAAATACCACACAAG
Organism: Cyrtodaria siliqua; assembly: GCA_037043455.1. Taxonomy (NCBI): domain Eukaryota; kingdom Metazoa; phylum Mollusca; class Bivalvia; order Adapedonta; family Hiatellidae; genus Cyrtodaria; species Cyrtodaria siliqua. Next base: position 53,260 of record JAWPHD010015008.1, on the reverse strand, counting down.
TGTTCTGTCAGATATATGTCAAAACGCGCCATTACGTAGCTAGGTTTTAAAAAAATATCGCCGGGCCAGTTTTTAGTCTCAAATGTTTGAACGCCCACCAATCGTATTGCAGGATTTCTGCCAAGTGCTGGAATTGGCAGTAAGAGTAGTGTTATCAGAGACATTCTGTAACGGCAGCACTCCATCTCTCTGGAAGTGGTTCTAAATAACCTAAACAATGAGTTGGTGGGCTATTAAACAAATCCTACAACTCCGACAAGAAATAAACAAAACTTTAATATGTTAATATGTTTTTACCTGCTTCTCCTTTTCTTTATTTCTCAGTAAATCTTCAAGTTTCTGAAAAGCAATTAAACATCATGTCAAAACAGCATTTAAACTGCACATATGTATGTCGACACATTTAACATAGGTATCATATGGGCAATGGCCTCAAGAAACAAAATAAAATAGGGTTTTACGACCTGTTAACACAGCGTATTAGGTTATATTGGGGCAGCAACCTCAGAGGAGCGTAAGATGAAGTATGAAGTCTCTCCCATCAGACATGCCTCCTCCAGGGAGCAAACCCACATGTGACAGAGGTCTGTAGTTCTTAAGCTAACAAGGTCATTTGAGAATAACATTGGATATTAGCAATTTCTCTCAGTACTCTTTTATTTAGCAGATTTTCCTCTAAATTCACTCTTTTTGAACAAAGTATATTTAAAATTCCTTTGTTGACAAGGTGTTTTAGTCTTATCAATAATCTTACTAACCCCCATCATTTGTCCACGTTTGTCGAGATCGCGTTCCTGGTCACTACATTTCTTCTGTAGCTTCTCCAGGCCTCTCTTGGTGTCCTCTACTGCATCCTGCAGAAAACATACAGCATACACACCATGCACCTTCGACATTTGATGGTTAAAAGTTTATAAGGAGATTTTGTATGACTTAAAGGAAGACTTTTTGAATAATTATGGGCAAGATTTACGGTAAAACAGCAAACAACTGTAGTTGTAACAGTGCATTTTAAGGGAAATATTTAAAATCTTTCATGGGTATCCAGTGAAGATCAGATAATCCAACACAACGTATTTATAAAGGTTTTTAATGGAACTGAAGCTTGCCATGTTCTGATTTAAACAGTTATACCGACAGTTGAAATGTCCCTATCAGAACCGGATAGCCAGGATTTTTCTTGCATACCAATAACGTTTTGTGTTATGGCATTGACAACAATTAATATTTTTAAGTCTATTTACACAATGACCTCATACAACTGTTGATGTTATTAACAGTAATGTTGATGCAAGGGACTTTTATATCTGCCCCATCCCCACCTCCACCCCAACCCCTATGTGTAACTAGAATGTTTTTTTTAACACCCCCAGCATACGGATTGCTTCCTAGCAAGTTTAATTTAAACTTAAAATGTCATAACTCCGTCAAAAATCATCAAACCGGAACACAAATGCGTTATGCACAATTAGCTATCTTACTGATGCTTCCTACCAAGTCTCGTCGAAATCAAACAAGAGTTCAGGAGGGGTAGCGCCGATAACAAATTTACAGTTAAAATTTCAAAGGGCCATAACAACAAAAATCATCGAACCGGAAAAAAACACGAGATGCACAACTAGGCATCCTAACTAAGCTTCCTGCCAACTTCTACCAAAATCCTAAAAGCAGTTTAAGAACTGTAGTGGCGACAACAAATTAAAAGTGAAAATTTCAAAGTCAAATCTAGTCAATTCTTGTTCACACAAAACAAATAACATTACAGACAAGCAATCAAACACAAATCTAGTTAGTAAGGTTATACACCACCACCAGTGAAATCTCAGTATAAGTAGTTATTATAGATCAAGCATGGCTGCATCGACTTCCTACATTTAAAGCACCAATTTTTCAACTACAGGTATTTTAATTGCGTATTTGTAAATTTATCTGTTTAATTTCCCATACACATCAGGGTCTTCCACAGGGCATTTAAAAGCATATTTCCCCTATCCCTTAATTTTAAAATCTAATTTACCCCTACTCCTTAACTGACCCCCTATCCTTTCATCTCTGTGCCCTGTCCCTTTAAAACACCAATAAACATGCCGAGTGCATTATATGTGAACCTGTCTATGAAAAGCTTCTTGTAGGTTATACTTTTTAACAAGAAACGTGAAAATCCCACGAAAACCAGGTTTTCCATTTGAAATGCTATTACTGGTAAGATGAAAATAAAGTAACAAAAGGTTTTTTCCTACAAAAAACAGCAAATTACATAAACGAAGTTGATGAAGTTCTAGTATTAAAGTCATATAAACAGTGTACAATATAGAATAAACAGAATGGCAGGTGAACCACTAACATAAATAAAGACTGTAAACAAAGAAAATATTTGTTAGTAAGGCAAATATAAGTTACATACACAGCAATTTTCGTTTCAATATTTCATTTCTAACAAGTAACTGAGTGGAAATCATTTTTTCTATTTTTAGTAATGGCGACCTTGCGTTGACCCCAGTGACCCCAAATGCAATCCCAAGCTTACTTTCCATATATGGTACATATACAGCAAGTTTCGTTCCAATTTCTCATTCCCAACTAAAGTTATTGAACGGAAACTGTTTTTTCTATTTTTAGTAACAATGACCTTTTTTCCAAGGAAAACCTGGTTAAAAATCCATTCATTTATTTAAAATATACTTCAAATTGCATCTAAACAAATCAATCTCTGAAAATATTGAGTCATCGAAGGGTAACTCCACCTACACCGTCCTCATAATATTCAAATTTAATTTCCCCTAACCCTTACATTATTTCTTAGGAAGACTCTGCCTATAGTCAAGGAGGTCAAAAGCAACCCACATGCTGTTTACTCTGCCTAAAAGCATATTCTCAGAGCATCCTTTTAATAATAGCTATCTAAATACGATCGGAACATAGTTGTATCTTCTATAATTATATAAGTATTTATGGCAGTGATGTAAATTAATTTAATTTGTAGAAGAAACTGACACTTTAAATATTAAAAACATAAGCATGCATCATTTGCACTGTCTGAGTTGTTGTTTTTTTATCAAAATCTGGGTCCAGTTTTATGAAACAACTTACGACAATTTTGATCGTAAGTTAATTTCTTAAATTCTTTACTTTGATTTACAATTCACAAATGAACGTGATTTCATTTAATTTTCTTATACATTGGATATTTCTGCACATAATACACACATAATTGTCTGCATTGAATGCTTAGGTGCAAACATTTGAACAGTTTTAAAATTTTAGACTTATCGAGATGTTTAATAAATTGGGGCCCTGGACATCTGTCAGGCAATTTGATCTATGGTATTTTGTTTGTCTTTGTTCTATTGAAGACAAATCTTGTTCATACTCGATTTAATGAGACAAATTATGAGTTTGAAACCCAAAATATATTTAAATGACTGGACATTTTGAGTAACTGGAATTGGAACATTCCGGAATAACTTTCATTGAAAATGGATTCAACAAAACTGGAATTTCTAAAAAGCTTCATAACTAATGCAGCTACCAACGTTTCCCCACACTGGGCAGCGGCATACCCCAGGGGAGTTAAAATTTGTACGCCCACCACCCCTCCACCCCACTCAATTTGAATATTGATACGTGCATCAGAATGATGACCGTAGATCAGCTACAAACTATGCCAAGCTAGGTGTAAGCACACAAAACAACACATACCTACATAATCTATGCAGTAAATAACACATCTAATGTATTAAAGCATAAAACTACACTGAAAACAAGAATTCATATATGTTTTCCTTAATAGCAACATGTTATTCCACTGCTTGTTATTTAGAGCAAGTATTTGACTACTTTTGCAAGCCTGTAAAGGAAACAAAGATCAATCAGGTTAGTCGTTAGTAAAAGGGGGTGACACTGGGACCTTTTTTTCCACTTTCCATAAATGTTTCACCCTCCACCACCCCAGATTGTTTGCAACTTATTCCTATGTTTTGCCTTTTTTCCTCTCCAAAACCATTTTTGGGGTAGTTCCCCAATATTTCCCCACCTCACCCACCCCACCCCATTAAGGTTTTTTGGACAGATTTTCATTCTTCAGCTCCCACTCACCTCCCCATCATACTGTAGTTGTTTTGCCCTGTTCCCCACATTTCGACATGTTTTTCCTTTATTTTTCTACTTCCTATTAATTTTAGGGGTATTTCCCCAACCCCACCCCTCAAACTTTTTTGACTGATTTTCATTCTTCCCCACAAAACCCTGTGTCACCCCCTTATCAATTCTACCACTAGCCCCAACCACCACCAGTACAGTATTTGCGTGAAGCCAGAAACCCTACTACATGCAGTGGATGTTACACAAACCTTCAGGTGGGACCTCTCCAGGGCCGTCACACCCTCCACACTGGTATTATCTTTCACGATTATAGACAATCTCTGCATGCAAAATAATACACAACAGTTTAACTATTCAACAATACTATACAAGTATTCGGGTTTGAAATGACAGAACTCCAACCAGTCCTACACTCTTGCCTTTTTAATGAGACATATTAATTCTTAAGAATAACGACTAGTTTTACTGTTCACAGGCGATGTTACACTGGCAATGGTGACTCGGAGGCTGCAAGTTGAAACCAATGCCGTATGTTTATTTCAAAAACTTCAACTTCACTTCAGTAGTTCATACACATAAATATCACTTCAGTTACATACTTGTTTACTTGTATATAAAATCCATGGTGTTATCTGGAACTGATGGCCAATATCGCAAATAAATAATCGAATTAAACTTTAACAACAGCAGAACTATAAAACCTAACAGGATCAGTCGTCTGGACAATGAAAACTTCAACTAGAAAAGCAGTTTAGCCCAGGCTAATGATATGAACATCCTAGACATTTCAAACCCTAATATTCATGCTAGAGGAAAATCAACAGTGGATGTATGGAAGAAATTAAACATACAAATTAAAGATGGTATTTAAAATGCAAACATAATTTTCATACATAGAGAAGATTAACACTACAACAGAAACTTAAACAATATGCATAACTAGACTACCTGATACGCATCAGCTATATATATGTATATTAACCATGCCGCAAACAAAATCATCGAGAAAATAAATGCTACAAAAAGAGTATTTTTTGGTCACTAATCATCATCATCATGATCATTCGGTGAGTCTACTGCAAAAATGATTCAAAGAAAATATTGCAGCATATCACCATAGCTGTGATCACTACTGTGTTTGCCTTTCATGGTTCATACAGAATTATCGTTATGAAATTTAAGGACTTTTTAAGGACTTTTAAGGTCCTAATAACCCATTTTTAAGGCCCGGTTTAACTCATAACATTATCAGCGAAAATTTCTTTTTTTGGTACGTCACATATTCTTCTTCTTGTATAATTAATTGACTGATTATGAAATTCGAGGACCTTTAATGATATTTTGTCAGAATTTAACGATTTTTTAAGGCTGGAGTGGATTTAAGGACTTTTAAAGGCTACTTCTGAAATTTAAGGCTTTTTTAAGGCTGTATGAACCTTGCCTTTTGTCTGCATCATCGTTGTTTTTTTGTATATTCAGCAGTCTGCAACATTCCTCTTCACTGTTAGATTTAATACACCCGAAATTTCCCTAAACCAGAGTTCTGGGAGTTTTTCAATTACATCCGTATGGCTACAGTGTGCTTAATTTACATTTTAAAGATACAGTACAGACACCTCAAGTCTCCTGATTACTGGTGAGACTTGTTCACCTCATTCAAAATTCACCAGCTTACAAAGAAGCTAGTTTTACCTCTGAACGCATCTTTTAATTATAAGGGCTATTCCATTAAAACATACATACTTAGAACCCCAGGAAGGCACTTTTGAAATTTTACAACCACTCATGGATGCAAAACTGAGTTTAAAGAATCAACTTTCTGAAAACAGAGTTCACCCATAGATCACCCTTTATTTGTAAATAAGTTTTATCTTTATATTTACATAAATATTTAATTACTACTTAATTTCTTCATCTTTTGACGATTTTTGCGCACAATATGACATATTTATGTGTCGACGTGCCGTAAAACACCATTCATTCATTCATTTACCCATAGATGTTTATTAAATTGCCCCTCCTTGGGACCCGGGTATGGTTAATGGAAGAGCTCTAAATGAATCTACACGCACTAAACCTATCAACAACCCAGTCTGAAAACAGAAAATGCCCCGCCCTGCCTACCTGAATATCTCTGTCCTTCCGCCCGAGGTTTGTGCTCAGCTTCTCCATCTCATCTCTGTGATCATCTTGCTGTTTCTGCGCATCAAACTTCATCTCCTTAATCTGTTGCTCTGACACCTGCACCTGTTTTGTCAACTCTAAAATCCCCCTGTGATGTGTGCAAAAAAGATATGATCAAAAAGTTTAAATGCAGTATAGTATTTTTTTTTGATAATTTACATGCTGACATCTGTTTTGCCAACTCGAAAATCTCCTTGTGATGTGCAAAAGAGGGCTGATCGATGATCAAAAAGTTTAAACGGAACATAATATCTTTAGATATTTTACATGCATTTACCCATTTTGTCAACTGTAAAATTCCTGTGTGGTGTGCAAAAAAGGAAAATGAAGGTTGATCAAAAAGTTCAAAAGCAGTATTATGTTTACAATATCGTGAATGTCAATCAAGAATACCCTCTCTTTTCAACTATAAAAGGAAAAAATATTTTACCTGTCTTTGTCTTCTAAACTTTGTTTTAATGCCTGAAAATAGACATAGGTAGAATTGTTTATAAATTAACATGTTTATAAATGTCTTTAAACAGATTGAACATATACTCACAAGAGCTCAACTTTTCATTTCAGTAAATATTATTCTGTGCTTTAATGTATAGACAAATGCATGAAGGTTGTTTATCATATAGAAGTGTCCTGTAGTGGACAATGAATAAGCTCATCAGAGTTATGCCCCTTCGTGAATATCTGCATGTGAAGACATGAACCCTTAACCCGCTACATGTATAAAATGGACTGTTCTTTCTTTGAATTTAGTCCATTCCATTTATGTGAAAAGGGGCGTTTTGGAGAAATGACTGTTCAGCAGCCAGACATTGTAAACCCTGATCAGCCTGCAAGTTTCTGGGTTTACAATGGACGCAAAGGCTGTTGTAGTCGCCCTTAGCAGGCTAAGGGTTAAAGTTTCAGTTAGGGCTGTTCAATGGGGAGGGGAATATGACCTACCCACTGCAGATATGTAAACTCTTTTGGGGGCACCATAAATCTTAAAATAGATCAGCTTCAAACACTAAGCAGGTACAGCAGCCCGAAATAATTTAATAAACGGAACCGTAATAACTTTAAACAGATACAAAAACAAACCTTAACTTGACCTTAATCTGACCTACCCACTGCAGATATGTAAACTCTTTTAAGGGCACCATAAATCTTAAAATAGATCAGCTTCAAACACTAGGCCAATACAGCAGCCCAAATTTAATAAACAGAATCGTAACAACTTTAAACAAGATACCAAAACAACAACCACCCCCCCCCCCCCCCCCCGCCCCACCCCCCTTTTCATCTTGTTTAGTCAATTGCATATTATGTTATACTGATGTTATAATTTAATAAACCATATCTTCATGTTTTATGGATGCTGTTACTAATATTACTCATACGTGCAACTGTTTGGTCTGTTCGTTCATCTGACACGCCTGTGCCTCCCACTCCTCCTCTCCCTGATGCAGTCTGTCATCAAGCTCCTTCAGCTCATCTTCCAGGTCAGCAACTCTCTGAAACAAGTAGTGGGCATGATCATCGGGAGCTTGTTTGCGTTAATTCTCAGTGTTTTTTGTTGTTTTTTACCTTATATAAGTGGTACCGAAAAACGGTACCATTCCCAATAGCAAAAAGTATGGGATTTTTTCCAATTGGAGTGAAAACATTCCAAGTCCAAAGGTAATATTTAAGTGAAACTTTAAACATAAGAAGGGGGAAATATATTCTTTTCGGTGAGGGTAATGAACTTCTACAAGAGAATGCACACATGGCGAATTTTCCTAATTGAATGGATACCAGTACCATTCACTAAAGAATGAAAGAAATCACTGTCAATAATCAATAACATGTATATTAGGTATCTAACGGCAGTGAATAGGAGACATGTTAAATGTCTCTGACGTAACTACTTGCTGCAACTACCTTGCAAAACAACACATCATAACATTTGACCTCCAAGGGTGACTTTGTCCTTTGAGCATTCTATCACATGACATACCTTCTCATTGTGGTTTACATTTGTGTGAAGTTTCAGGAAATTTCCTTCAGTACTTTCAAAGTTATGACTGCGACACGAATTTGACTCATTTGACCTTTGAACTCCAAGTGTGACCTTGACCTTTGAGGTTTGAACCTGTTTCCTTGTGCGCGACATACCTTCTTATTGATATTAATGTTTGTGTGGAGTTTCATTAAATTCTTTAGTCTTTAGTACTTTCAAAGTTATGCCTGATACTGTTTCAAACAAACAAACGAACAAAAGAACGGACAGTGTGATTACTGTATGCCCTTTTCCTTAAAGCAGTATACTTTTTTTCTGAATCAACCATTTGATGTCTATTTTAACATATTCAACTGCTAAACTGTTACACAGTTTTATTCACATTTTGATGGGCACAGAATAGCGACTATGATGGGTTACTTATTTGCGTGTTGGTAGCGACTGGTGGGAAATGAAGGGTTACCTTATCCGCATGTTGGACCCTGTCGTCACAGTCCTGCTTGAAGCTGATCACTTTCTTCTCCAACTCATCTGAATACTTGGACGTCAGCGTGTCAATGGTTTCCCTGCAGAACAAGAATAGGTAGTAAATGAATTTAACACTTCATTGCTTCGTGTTATATTTAATGAAATGGGTTTTACGTCCAGTTAACGTATCATATTACGTTACACTGGGACAGCAACCTCAGCTGGAGACAGTGTATTAGCCAGCAAGACGTGCAGCTGTCTTCTGTTTGGCTGTTTTAAAAAAACTGCAGCCAATATTTGGGGTAAAAAAAAAAATTGCTGAAAAATACTTCCGAACTCTTCCTTTCTCAATATTATTATGTTTTGTATACATTAATAGAAGAAAGATGATCTAAAATGTACCTTTCACATTTATCTGTAAAAATAAATTGCCCCAGAGACACCATTTTGTTGCGAATTGGCTCTTAGCGCATGTTAGCAAATCATTTTACACACCCTGTTTGCAGATTTGCACACCCAAGTCTTGCATTTCTGCCTAATACACCGGCTGGAGATGAGATGATTTTTTGTTTGTTTTGTTTGTATGATGTTTTACGTCATTTTCAACACAAGTAAGGTTATACATGACGGTCGATTTTTTGTGGTGGAGGCAGACCACCCTCTTTTCCTGGGTAGAACCAGTACTGTACACCTCCCGCCATCCGTAAGAATCGACACTTCCTCACTTACAAGTCGAGCTCCCAGATGAGCCTCCACCAGGTGGCAAACCCAACCGAGGCAGAGGTCTGCAGCTCTAAAGCACAAGGCCTTATCCACTGACCTACAGAGAAACTTATTTTGCACTTAAACTTACAAGGGCTTTGAGACAATTTCTACTTTGTTTGGATTCCTAGATGGTCAGACCCAAACATTTATCAGAAGCATAGTTGGGTTTATAATATCAATTTTCAAAATGTTCTCATGTTTAATGGCTTTGTATTTCGCGCAGCCGTGAGGATATTCCTCACCACAACAATTCATTTTTTAAAAACACATATTAACTGTTGTCAAACTTACAACTTTTGGGTGGCAACAAAGACTGATATTTTTTTAATCATACTTCACTGGGGAAGACAGCAAACCTGGTTGAGATTAAAGTGCAGCTGATGAAAACACTTCTAGAGCGCTACATAAAATCAAGTGTAAAACAGAAGAAGAAGAACGTGATTATCCACGAGACACTTACGAGGCCTTCGACAACAATGCTTGCTTTTCTTGCAGATCTTTCTTGTAGGACTCCACTTCCACTTTCAGTTCTATATTCTGAAATGTTAATGGCAATAAGATTTTAATGAAACCAAATGTTTATGTATGAAAACAAGAGGCCCAAGAGGGCCTGTGAACGCTCTACTGGCTGTTATACCATTGATGAATCGAGTCGTACTACATGGTGTCTAGAGTGTACACAAGGTTTTTCAAGTATTTGACCTAGTGACCTAGTTTTTGACCCCATGGGACCCATTTTCGAACTTGACCAAAATATAATTAAGACAACATTTCGACAAAGTTTCATCAAGATCGGGTCAGAAATATGGCCTCTAGAGTGTACACAAGGTTTTTCAAGTTTCTGACCTAGTGACCTAGTTTTTGACCCTGTGTGACCCATTTTCGAACTTAAGCAAGCTATAATTGAGACAAATATTCTGACAAAATTGCATCAAGATCGGGTCAAAAATATGGCCTCTAGAGTGTACACACGGTTTTTCCAAAGTTTGACCTAGTGACCTAGTTTTTAACACCATGTGACCCTTTTTTGAACTTGACCAAGATATAATTAAGACAAACATTTTGACAAAGTTTCATCAAGATTGGGTCAGAAATACGGCTTCTAGAGTGTACACAAGGTTTTTCAAGTATTTGACCTAGTGACCTAGTTTTAAACCCCATGTGACCCATTTTCAAACTTGACCAAGATATAATTAAGACAAACATTCTGACAAAGTTGCATCAAGCTCGGGTCAAAAATATGGCCTCTAGAGTGTACACAAGGTTTTTCCAATATTTGACCTAGTGACCTAGTTTTTAACTTCATGTGATCCATTTCCGAACTTGATCAAGATATAATTAAGATAAACAATTTGACAAAGTTTCATCCAGATTGGGTAACAAATATGACCTCTAGAGTGTACACAGGTTTTTTCAAGTATTTGACCTAGTGACCTAGTTTTTGACCCCACATGACCCATTTTTGAACTTGACCGAGATTTCATTGAGACAAACATTCTGACAAAGTTTCATGATGATTGCATCAGAAATGTGGCCTCTAGAGTGTACACAAGAAAAGTTGACGGACGACGGACGACGGAAAACGGACAACACACCATCCCATAAGCTAAAAACAAACTTTACCGAGCTATTATTGACATTAACAATCTGGTAAAGTAAAGTAATAAATCGAATGAAAAAAAATATGGCGTCTAGAGTGTACACAAGGTTTTTCAAGTATTTGACCTAGTGACCTAGTTTTTGACCCCATGGGACCCATTTTCGAATTTTAGCAAGCTATAATTGAGACAAATATTCTGACAAAATTGCATCAAGATCGGGTCAAAAATATGGCCTCTAGAGTGTACACACAGTTTTTCCAAAGTTTGACCTAGTGACCTAGTTTTTAACACCATGTGACCCATTTTTGAACTTGACCAAGATATAATTAAGACAAACATTTTGACAAAGTTTCATCAAGATTGGGTCAGAAATACGGCTTCTAGAGTGTACACAAGGTTTTTCAAGTATTTGACCTAGTGACCTAGTTTTTAACCCCATGTGACCCATTTTCAAACTTGACCAAGATATAATTAAGACAAACATTCTCACAAAGTTGCATCAAGCTCGGGTCAAAAATATGGCCTCTAGAGTGTACACAAGGTTTTTCCAATATTTGACCTAGTGACCTAGTTTTTAACTTCATGTGACCCATTTACGAACTTGATCAAGATATAATTAAGATAAACAATTTGACAAAGTTTCATCAAGATTGGGTAACAAATATGACCTCTAGAGTGTACACAAGTTTTTTCAAGTATTTGACCTAGTGACCTAGTTTTTGACCCCAAATGACCCATTTTTGAACTTGACATTCTGACAAAGTTTCATCAAGATCGGGTAAAAAATATGGCCTCTAGAGTGTACACACGGTTTTTCCAAAGTTTGACCTAGTGACCTAGTTTTTAACACCATGAGACCCATTTTCAAACTTGACCAAGATATAATTAAGACAAACATTCTGACAAAGTTGCATCAAGCTCGGGTCTAAAATATGGCCTCTAGAGTGTACACAAGGTTTTTCCAATATTTGACCTAGTGACCTAGTTTTTAACCCCATGTGACCCATTTTCAAACTTGACCAAGATATAATTAAGACAAACATTCTCACAAAGTTGCATCAAGCTCGGGTCAAAAATATGGCCTCTAGAGTGTACACACAGTTTTTCCAAAGTTTGACCTAGTGACCTAGTTTTTAACACCATGTGACCCATTTTCAAACTTGACCAAGATATAATTAAGACAAACATTCTGACAAAGTTGCATCAAGCTCGGGTCTAAAATATGGCCTCTAGAGTCTACACAAGGTTTTTCCAATATTTGACCTAGTGACCTAGTTTTTGACCCCACATGACCCATTTTCGAACTTGACCGAGATTTCATTGAGACAAACAATTAAGATAAACATTCTGACAAAGTTGCATCAAGCTCGGGTCAAAAATATGGCCTCTAGAGTGTACACAAGGTTTTTCCAAAGTTTGACCTAGTGACCTAGTTTTTAACACCATGTGACCCATTTCCGAACTTGATCAAGATATAATTAAGATAAACAATTTGACAAAGTTTCATCAAGATTGGGTAACAAATATGACCTCTAGAGTGTACACAAGTTTTTTCAAGTATTTGACCTAGTGACCTAGTTTTTGACCCCACATGACCCATTTTTGAACTTGACCGAGATTTCATTGAGACAAACATTCTGACAAAGTTTCATCAAGATCGGGTCAAAAATATGGCCTCTAAAGTGTACACACGGTTTTTCCAAAGTTTGACCTAGTGACCTAGTTTTTAACACCATGTGACCCATTTTTGAACTTGACCAAGATATAATTAAGACAAACATTTTGACAAAGTTTCATCAAGACTGGGTCAGAAATACGGCTTCTAGAGTGTACACAAGGTTTTTCAAGTATTTGACCTAGTGACCTAGTTTTTAATCCCATGTGACCCATTTTCAAACTTGACCAAGATATAATTAAGACAAACATTCTGACAAAGTTGCATCAAGCTCGGGTCAAAAATATGGCCTCTAGAGTGTACACAAGGTTTTTCCAATATTTGACCTAGTGACCTAGTTTTTGACCCCACATGACCCATTTTCGAACTTGACCGAGATTTCATTGAGACAAACATTCTGACAAAGTTTCATGATGATTGCATCAGAAATGTGGCCTCTAGAGTGTACACAAGCAAAAGTTAACGGACGGAAGGATGGACGGACGGACGGACACCACACCATCCCATAAGCTCTGCTGGCCTTTGGCCAGTAGAGCTAAAAATATAATGCAGTTTGATAAATAAACAAACATGAAAAGTAGTATAAGATGAATTTGAAAATACTATTTATTTAAGAAAATCGAGAAAAACAAATTATGGTCTTTTCTGTTCAGCTCAAAGTACATCGGAATTGTCTCACCGATTTCCGAAACCATTAATATCCCGGATTAGGGAAATTGACAGGGTTGTTCCGTTATTCCGCTGTTCGGCGTCCAACATATTCAACATATGATGTCATCATACAAACATACGTCATCGTACGACAACGTTATATAGGCAGCTACACTAATAAATGTTGCTTTAATATGAGGCTCTTCTGCATTTATATGACAAATAGAAACTCACATTCTTGCCTATTTAATACTGAATTTATTAAACTCATTGGATAAACTTGATATGATGCTTGGCACAGCATCACATTATATAATTTTTCAAACTTGTTTAATAAATTCAATATTAAACATGCACTCATGTAAGATCCTCCACATTTCTTGCAAAGCTTTGCAAAGAATTTTATGGGGTGGAAAAGTGACCATTCCTATTGGGAAACAATTTCTCAAGGAAATATGTACGACTAGACGGATGTTTTGAAACTTCTTTCTACTTTGTTTTCTTAAAATACTGAAGTACGAAATAATCTGCGCTTAAAGCTGCATCAGACAACATGAGAAAAGGATGTATATTAGCAAGTAACATTACATAGTGCGAACATCATGATCTCTATTTGGTTTATTTGTATCCAAGATAAACATCGATAAGAATTGTATTCGATGTTTTCCGAGGAGTGACAAGAGCACTGCCGAGTGGGGCATATACAAGGTTAAGTTTCACATTAAACCTTTTTCAAAGAGAAATAATTCAAAAAAATGTAACCGGAGGCCCCGGGTTCAATCCTCCGTGATCCCACTGAGTCTCGTCGGTGTGTTCTTGGGCAAGACACTTTCCCTTAGCCTCGTCTGTTGGATAGGAATCTATTCGATAATAAGAGTAGGGCACGGTTCCCGGATTCCTATGTATCCTTCCCCTCTCTCTGGGGCGGCTCTAAATAACCTATACTGTATTTATGAGCCGTTAAACAACATTCAATTCAATTAAAAAAATATGAATCTTGTTGAACATGACACCTTATACTTTGAAAGGTTTTAGCCAAAATCACTTGTAAAAGGTAAGGTTAATATAAACTATTATAATTATTAATTACCATATTTTAAGCATCTGTACATTGAATTTTATGACGCAGATCTTAAAAGGACAAAAAAGGACGCTGCATGTTAAACAGGAGCGTTGTTTGCTGGCGAATTATCTATTTTCACACGATTGTTGCGTTTTTATTTAATAAACTTTCAATATACTAAATGATTTTGCTGGTAAAATACCAGTTCGACAAATCTGTACCGCGATACATATATTTGTATCTTGAACCACAGTTTATCGATGCATCTGTAAACTGTTGCAGCCCTAGTAAATCTGACACAAGTCAGAAGTTCATGTCGCAGGTCAACCTTCTTTTTTCAGATATGCATACTATTTGGGAGATATCCATGCTAACATTTTCAATTTGCAAGTGGTTTTAATGGTTAGGTGCTAGAAATAGAGGAATGAATCATGCATATGTAATACATTTAACTTCATTCTTATTCACGAGAGTCTCTTTTGTCGATACTTTATGAAATGTCGAACAATTTCTGACAACAGCTTAAGCCTGTTACTGTGGCAAATTTTATGCATTAGCCAGAACTCATCTTATATTAGAACTCTACAGTAGAACATCTGAAACACCTCTATTGTATCCCTTGTTTCATCGGAGAGGATTTAATTTTACGATTAAAACATAAAGTTGCATGGCATGTTTTGCATGACACGTGTCATCCTAGCTTTACTCACAGTTTTAATGACGTCTTCTTCGCTGAACTTCGTATTCATACGCTCTTCCATAAAGTAGATCCGCAGTTTCAGATTGAAGTTCTCCTTTTTCAAGTCGGTAATTTGCTGAAAGGAGTAAACATAAACATGTTACTGTTTGATGAGATAGCAAATTTGGGGTAAAAAAGGAATGGCAGTGTTTTTTTTAGTTACCTCTGTCAGCACTTTTGTTTCATGAATCAAGGCTAGAAAGTAACATTTTTAATTTACTAGACCACCACTAGAACTGCTCAAAATGTTACTAGCCCAATATAACATTCAACATAAAAGTCTGTTTTAATTCCAGTTTTGTTTCTTTTCTTGAAATTTAAATGTGTTTTGAAGGTATCTCCACATTTCTTAAGTATGCAAGGCTATTCAAGCACATAAAAGCATCTCAAACAAGACAGTGCTTTAAAAACAAATCGGAAAACACTCAATTTTTATTACTGAGGCAATTGTTAATAATAGACGTTTATTGAAACTATGGAAATATCAGGTTTTTAAAAAGTTAGGTTAAAATGTGCTGTCACTAAACAACCTATAGATCAATTTATAATTTATTTCTTATTTGAACAAATGTTTTACTAGCCCATCAGACTACCCAGGCACATCCATTTGGTAGCCTGGCAGCATTTTTACTAGGCTCAGGCTACCGGACCAGTGCTAATTTCGAGCCCCCTGTGAATATGACGAGAGCAATTTGAAGTTGAAAGAGACAATTTAACTCCAGCATAAATATTATCAAGGTGACAGTGCATAAGCATAGTTATTACCAGGTTATCCTACAAAATGAAAACTGTTTTCAAATAGCTCCTTGTAGGCTATACTTCTTAAAAATCCTTTCATTTACAGTTGAAATGGACTTCAAATTGCATCTAAAATCACAATCCCTAAAAATATTGGTCACCCAAAGGATAACTTCCTCCCACACCCACTCGATATTTACCTTAATTCCTCCTATTCCTTGAATTATTTCTGTGGAAGACTGTGGTCGTATTCCTTCATGGTGCGACCATGGACTGGCGACATACCGACACACCCTATCACTTAGCTGATCGTATTCCTTCATGGCTCGACCATGGACTGGCGACATACCGACACTCCCTATCACTTACCTGGTCGTATTCCTTCATGGTGCGACCATAGACTGGCGACATACCGACACTCCCTATCACTTACCTGGTCGTATTCCTTCATGGTGCGACCATGGACTGGCGACATACCAACACTCCCTATCACTAAGCTGGTCGTATTCCTTCATAGTTCGACCATGGACTGGCGACATACCGACACTCCCTATCACTTACCTGGTCGTATTCCTTCATGGTGCGACCATGGACTGGCGACATACCGACACTCCCTATCACTTAGCTGGTCGTATTCCTTCATGGTTCGACCATGGACTGGCGACATACCGACACTCGCTATCACTTAGCTGGTCGTATTCCTTCATGGTGCGACCATGGACTGGCGACATACCGACACTCGCTATCACTTACCTGGTCGTATTCCTTCATGGTGAGACCATGGACTGGCGACATACCGACACTCCCTATCATTTACCAGGTTGTATTCCTTCATGGTGCGACCATGGACTGGCGACATACCGTCACTCCCTATCACTTACCTGGACGTATTCCTTCATGGTTCGACCATGGACTGGCGACATACCGACACTCCCTATCACTTACCTGGTCGTATTCCTTCATGGTGCGACCATGGACTGGCGACATACCGACACTCCCTATCACTTAGCTGGTCGTATTCCTTCATGGTTCGACCATGGACTGGCGACATACCGACACTCGCTATCACTTAGCTGGTCGTATTCCTTCATGGTGCGACCATGGACTGGCGACATACCGACACTCGCTATCACTTACCTGGTCGTATTCCTTCATGGTGCGACCATGGACTGGCGACATACCGACACTCCCTATCATTTACCTGGTTGTATTCCTTCATGGTGCGACCATGGAATGGCGACATACCGACACTCCCTACAAGCATAGTTATTACCAGGTAATCCTACAAAATGAAAACTGTTTTCAAATAGCTCCTTGTAGGCTATACTTCTTAAAAATCCTTTCATTTACAGTTGAAATGGACTTCAAATTGCATCTAAAATCACAATCCCAAAAAATATTGGTCACCCAAAAGATAACTTCCTCCCACACCCACTCGATATTTACCTTAATTCCTCCTATTCCTTGAATTATTTCTGTGGAAGACTGTGGTCGTATTCCTTCATGGTGCGACCATGGACTGGCGACATACCGACACACCCTATCACTTAGCTGATCGTATTCCTTCATGGTTCGACCATGGACTGGCGACATACCGACACTCCCTATCACTTACCTGGTCGTATTCCTTCATGGTGCGACCATAGACTGGCGACATACCGACACTCCCTATCACTTACCTGGTCGTATTCCTTCATGGTGCGACCATGGACTGGCGACATACCAACACTCCCTATCACTTAGCTGGTCGTATTCCTTCATAGTTCGACCATGGACTGGCGACATACCAACACTCCCTATCACTTACCTGTTCGTATTCCTTCATGGTGCGACCATGGACTGGCGACATACCGACACTCCCTATCACTTAGCTGGTCGTATTCCTTCATGGTTCGACCATGGACTGGCGACATACTGACACTCGCTATCACTTAGCTGGTCGTATTCCTTCATGGTGCGACCATGGACTGGCGACATACCGACACTCGCTATCACTTACCTGGTCGTATTCCTTCATGGTGAGACCATGGACTGGCGACATACCGACACTCCCTATCATTTACCTGGTTGTATTCCTTCATGGTGCGACCATGGACTGGCGACATACCGACACTCCCTATCACTTACCTGGACGTATTCCTTCATGGTTCGACCATGGACTGGCGACATACCGACACTCCCTATCACTTACCTGGTCGTATTCCTTCATGGTGCGACCATGGACTGGCGACATACCGACACTCCCTATCACTTAGCTGGTCGTATTCCTTCATGGTTCGACCATGGACTGGCGACATACCGACACTCCCTATCACTTACCTGGTCGTATTCCTTCATGGTGCGACCATAGACTGGCGACATACCGACACTCCCTATCACTTACCTGGTCGTATTCCTTCATGGTGCGACCATGGACTGGCGACATACCAACACTCCCTATCACTTAGCTGGTCGTATTCCTTCATAGTTCGACCATGGACTGGCGACATACCAACACTCCCTATCACTTACCTGTTCGTATTCCTTCATGGTGCGACCATGGACTGGCGACATACCGACACTCCCTATCACTTAGCTGGTCGTATTCCTTCATGGTTCGACCATGGACTGGCGACATACTGACACTCCCTATCACTTACCTGGTCGTATTCCTTCATGGTGCGACCATGGACTGGCGACATACCGACACTCCCTATCACTTAGCTGGTCGTATTCCTTCATGGTTCGACCATGGACTGGCGACATACCGACACTCGCTATCACTTAGCTGGTCGTATTCCTTCATGGTGCGACCATGGACTGGCGACATACCGACACTCGCTATCACTTACCTGGTCATATTCCTTCATGGTGCGACCATGGACTGGCGACATACCGACACTCCCTATCATTTACCTGGTTGTATTCCTTCATGGTGCGACCATGGAATGGCGACATACCGACACTCCCTATCACTTACCTGGACGTATTCCTTCATGGTGCGACCATGGACTGGCGACATACCGACACTCCCTATCATTTACCTGGTCGTATTCCTTCATGGTGCGACCATGGACTGGCGACATACCGACACTCCCTATCACTTACCTGGACGTATTCCTTCATGGTGCGACCATGGACTGGTGACATACCGACACTCCCTATCATTTACCTGGTCGTATTCCTTCATGGTGCGACCATGGACTGGCGACATACCGACACTCCCTATCACTTACCTGGACGTATTCCTTCATGGTGCGACCACGGACTGGCGACATACCGACACTCCCTATCATTTACCTGGTCGTATTCCTTCATGGTGCGACCACGGACTGGCGACATACCGACACTCCCTATCATTTACCTGGTCGTATTCCTTCATGGTGCGACCACGGACTGGCGACATACTGACACTTTCACTTACCTGGTCGTATTCCTTCATGGTGCGACCACGGACTGGGGACATACGACCTGTACCGCTCTTCTCCATCACTGGAAGAAAAGAACAACCAGGGGTTTTTTTCTGGAAAAGGGGAAGGGGCCTGGGGCCTTTGAGATGGGGAAAATTTCCGCGGGCCGCCGGCGTTTTAGTGAAAAAGGGGAAACAAATTGTAAACAAGTTTAAAGTGCATGATTAACTTTTAATATGGCAAATTCAATTGAATTTGCTATCATACATCTTATGATTATAAGGCCATCACTCTATGTTTAACGTTTTTGAATTCCTCCACCAGATTGTCATAATCTTGATCACTTAAACTACCACTGAAGTCACTGATACGCATTAATGCGTCTAAGGTGTCCTGGGACATGCTTCTTAATTCAGTGGCGATGTCGTTCATCAATTTTGCGCGTATTTTTTGCGTCCGTTTTTCTGATTTTCTTGTTGAATTGCTTCCAGTTATGAGACATTTTTCCGTGACACGCTGGTAAACAAAAGAACGGAATACGGGATGTCGTAAAAGAAATCTCGTAAAGGGAGATCACTGATTTGCGCAGTGCTCTACCTTGATGAGGTTTATTTTACGACATACCGTATTCCGTTCTTTTGTTTACCAGCGTGACTTACTTCCCCTGACAATAGATGACAGCTTTTCGGCAATAATAAAAAACGATGGCCGATTTTCGCATTTCGGCAATTCTTCGGAGGGGAATTTATATTTTTAGGGGAAAAACTATACTTATTTTCCAAGGGGCAGGGGCCGTTAAGCGGCCTCTTCTATAGAAGGAAAAAAAAACCTGACAACATACATGACCTGGGCACGAAAATTTGAGTAGAAATTCAGACGAATTCTTTAACAATTTATCAATTTGACCATTCAAATATTATGTAGGACAATTAACTCAGAAACACATTTTCCTGATGACATACATGCATAATTTTATTTATTATTTAATTGTTATGGCACGTGTAGAAAATCTATCTTTCTAAAATACCGATAGAGTGCCAATACTGAAACTGATTAGGGTCATTGTTGTACCCAGAGTACATTTCTGTACATTGTGATATACATGAAATGGACAGCAAATTTCTTGCTAACGCTTAACCCTACCTTATGACCATCCTGGCCAAACCTGTGATCTGTTGTGGGTGATGAGGTTTGCCTTTCTTTAGTGTGGGTAATAACATAAACACTATCCTTCTATCTATTTTCTGTTTCATTGTAAGATTTCTTGATGAGTTGAATGTTTACAGGGAGTGCTCAATATTGGGACCTTCGTTTCTACATGTATGTTTCAATGAAGTGCCTTTAGTCCATAATGGATATCTTGCACTGGGCCTTCTTTTGAAGAAACAAATTTGCTACTTTTGAAGAAACAACTTTTTCTTATTTTCGTCATAAGAGAAAGGTGTTTACCTCATTTGAGATAACCATCTTATATACAGTACATGAGACGTCACAAAGTTACGTTGACCTTGCCCTATTCTGCCATCAAATTAAATACAGTCACTTAATATCGGGTACACGACACATGAAGATCATCGATACAAATAGCGGTGCCGATGCTGTACGTTTTCCGAATTCCACATACCGGTATATTATAATACAAGTTATAAATTATACGTATTATAATACGCTCTGCCTGTACCGATACGCTCGGTAACAATATTTTCCTTAAAAGGCAGTGATCAGGTGGTGAAAACGCATTTATTGTTTTTATTTTTAGATTATTTATTTTAAGAATAAGATCGGACTGGTTCCGTTTCTACTGTGATGTCGTGTAATTATAGCACAAACTGCTATCAAGTACAGCAGGCCTCGAAGCGCATAATTAAAACACGGTCACATGCTTTCATAGATATAGAAAACATTTCATTTAATCAGACCGATTTCCTAATTCCTTTAATAACTATGACCGATACTGATCTTCTATAAATGGGTGTGTAAATCATTAAAAGTGAATGTCTTTTGCAATCTGATCGATATATAATACTGCGGGCCCCGGAGCACATGACTCAAACATGTTACTATGTTACTATGGAAAATCTGGTAGTCGTATGAAAATCTAATGAAAATGAAGGTCCACTGTACTTTTAATACTTTTGTTAAGTGTTGCTTATAATGTAAGTTCAATTAGTTAAGTTCACGCGTTCTATAGTAGTTTCTAGGTTTAGCTTCCGAAGACATGTAATCTACTAACCTTGTTCGACGTCTTTGTCATGATACTACACACACATTGATGAAACAATATATTGTGATACGTATTGCGATACGAATGTAGCCGTGTTAGAATATATCGCGATACAATATTTTCAACGATACCCATCCCTACATGCAGCAGTTCCTAAACGTTACCGCCACTCTTAAAACAAATCCTACACGGTTAACAAAAGTTATGTCATTAATAGAGAATATATAAAAACAGAATTAGTTAAAAATTAACATACAAGAAAACTCACATTAATACAAGGCAGAGAGACAAATAAAGAGACAGAGACACTTACTTGGAGCAAACCCATGTTCTCCATACGTCACCTCTGTGAGCAAATCCGGATTTGTGCTGAAAAGGAAAACACAACTTTTCATCCTCCAAATTCTCCAACATAGTGTTTAAGTGAACCCCAAACAGTACAAATTATTCTGAAGCATACTAACTCATACCTCTTAAGTTTAAAACAGATCATTGTGAATTGTTCAATACAGTTGCTTAAGATCACTGATCCTGAGTGAGTGATGCCCTTTCAATGACATTTTTTATATGAAACTCCTGTACATGAATTACTTTACAAGCTCATTACATGGCACGCTGTGAGAGAAAGAGAAGAACCCAGGAAAAGTGTCGGAGAGGGAAACCATGTTCACTTATTTCTCATGCTGAGAATTTGGGTTGCAGTGGTGGAAGCAAGAGCGCTACCTGGACACTCAGATACTGAGAATAAATATCACACACAAAAAAAAAAAATCTCCACACAAAAAATAAATAGGGGCAGTTAGGGGCTGAGTTTTACGAAAAAACTTGTTGATTAAACTAATTTGCAAAATATTCAGTCATAAAACTGCATAAGAAAATCAACAGTAATGTATTTATTAATTTGTATATATGTATATTTTGTGTTAATTTTTTTTTGGGGTGGGTGTGTGGAGGGGGGTGGGGTGAAAGAAGCATATTGGTGGTGGTGGTGGGTGGGTGGGTGGGTGGGGGTGGGGGGGAGTGTAATAAGCAATAGTGCAGATGCTTTTTTTTAAATATTTAATATCCTGGAGAAAGATAATGCTCTACCTTATATATACTTACCCACCGACTCTCCAAGCCATGATTCCCCAAATAACTTGCAGTTAGTGACTAGTCACAAATTTGTCCAGCATGTTTGTCATGTGTAATCCATGTTCTCACAATTAATCATTCCGCCATCACAACTGAACCAAACACAAATTTATTCCATCACATTATATTCAATACAATATCAATCTAATACAATGTACACGAAGCCCACATAGCATACGCCTCTTTACACCATGACATCGTTTCGTTGTCACATTTCAATTGTCTCGCAGACATGCATGCAGAGTGGCATTCATTTTCACTATTTGAGCTTTTGTCAGAAATGCATCCCGTCTGAGCCAATAATGTTTTTATTACACAGCACAATTCCTATGTGAGAACCACATCAAGCATCATTGTCCTTTAATAATTCTGCTAATGGCTAAACCACTGTGCTGACAATTATTTCAGTGGTCTTGCTGTGCATCAATCAGTATTCTTTGATGGATAAAAATACAGGACTATCTGTACTATATAGCTGAGAATCGTATCTATGGAATATATATATATAATTAAATGTCTCTTTAAATCTCCCGTTATGTTATCGTGTCATCAAACTAAGTATCTCCAGATTATATAATCAATTTTTCCAGCATTGATGTTCATCAGTTCTTACTCCTATGTACACAATGACAATATATACGACAAAATAAATGTGTTTCATAATCCTTCCCCATAGATTGGTACTGTATGTCCATGACAGCAGCATGTAGTCAGTAACCGTCAATCAATATATCTCACAATTCTATGTACTAAATAGCCAAGAAATAAATCTGTCAAATGCACAAATCTATCATAAACCTTACAAGACACCAAACAGACGAATAATACCAATTTACATGTACCAAACACTTCCAAAATTAAGCCATTTTAAACGCGGTGAAAATCAATTCAATAAATCCCAGCTCTTAATTTCTAACACGTTTTTAGATAGAAATGCACAATTTTGACTAAATTTGTAAAAACACTTTGAATTTGCTAAAAAAAATCAAATGTTAACCAAGCACTTTCAAATCACGGTTAAACCTCTCACACATTCTTAATGTTGTCTTTGGACCGTCGAGACTTCAAGGCTAAACTTGAGATCAATATATTCAAATTTGGAAACCAATTGTCACCATTTAACTATCAGTAACCAGATGGCCGCACCGCACTATCAGATTTAACAAACTCAAAATATCTTGAACTATCCAATTAAATATGCAACTGCACCCTCCACTGTGATTCCAACATGACCCATAATCAATAAATGTAAATATCAAATTATGTAAAAAAAACAGAACCTGGAGCAAAATCAAATGTCAAAACCCAGACATACCAAAATATATTCCATCATATAGAACATAATTATTTACATTATATTGACTTAGACATCATTATATTACAGAATTTTGAAACTAATAACATATACTGCCAGGCATATCCTTCTCAATTTGATTAACTATTAAAATAAAGGCAAACACTTTTAAAAAATATACCCACTGCTTTATTCCCCATTGACCTTTTTGATTAGACTTGCACTTCCAGCAGAATAAATCAAATAAACTGTATAACCCAATTACTTGATAAAAGAACCTTTTTTTATAAGGCACAAAATCAAATTGTTAATCTTCATGATGAACCTGAAAAATAACCTGTCCAAATCTCATTTCAATCTTCCTGTAATTAAACATGAATCACTCTGACATGTAAATAATTAATTCATCCTAATTCAGTGATTATCAGGAACGCTTAAGAACACAAATTAATGAATAGGTAATTGTTTGAGATGTGTTAATTGAGCGATTAGCATGTCATTTAATATACTATACAAGTAATGATATGATCCTGAACTGTCCAATGTCGTAAACAATACATGCTACATACATGTACATACATACATGTACAATACACTGGGAAAAAGAAGAAATGGACCATAGTTGATAGTTGATGTAATAAACAATAACATAGGCATCCCAATGTAGTAATTCATATACCATATATATGCTAATTTGTGTGATACCTTTAAAGCCAAAAATTTCACTAAACTCCAGAATATAAATTGACAGAGAACTGATATGGTAAATGACCTAGGGATCAGTGTTAAAATCATGCAAATGTTTTAATAGTAAATGAAACACAATGCATACCGTAATTTAAAAAAAGCGTATATCGCTGAATAGAACCACTTGTAAACAACTTAAATTCGAAAACAGTTTTTAATGGGAACGAAAAATGACAGAAAGAATATCGCAAAATACCCAAGGGTCCATGTAAAAAGTATGCATTACATTAGACGTTGAGTATATCTACTGATATTATACAGTTCTGCACGTTTTCAGGAATGACCCCTACGTGACGTGTAATATCAAATCTCTGTCATGTTTGGCTCGATTTTAAAAATGTTTGCGGAATTTTTAATGTATAAAATGTGTAACAATTCAGCAATATATGCATTTTAATAATCTTGTGTATATTCCGATTATAACTTCTGGTCCATTTCTTTTGTACAGAGTACATAAATAATATCTAAAAATATCAATTGAACAATCTTTATTTCGGCATTTTAGAACATGCAAGATAAGATTAACCATTGATATAGGTATTTACTGTTAACAAACTGAAAAGGTATATGTACACACTGTCTTTGTTTACAAAATGTTTTAACGAAATAATACTCCATTTTTACGAAATTGTCTTCAATTGTCTTTGTGTTTGGTCCAAAACAAATCTGAATTTAACGGACTAATTACCCTGTTTGCAATATTTTTTCTGTTTTGTTCTTTATCTATTTACACAATCTGTCATTCAACGTCGGATCAAAAGGTTCGATATTAATCGCATTAACGCATATACACACACACACGTTACTATTGAATGCACTACTCCCAATTCGAATACAAATCATTGATCGCAAAAATGTCTGGTATTGTTTTAACCCGTAAATAGCATAATTTCAGTATTCAAAATTATTTACAAAGTATTTTACATGGTATTTGAGCTTGACATTTAATAATGCAAATAAACTTTTAGATTTCTATCAAACAAAAGGTGTATTTTTGTTATCTTTTTCAGACCATTTTGTAGGATAAGAAATGCAACTTATACAGATACAGCTGATTAATGACACATGTCACACTCTCACTCTAAATATAGATTTAAACTGGGATTTCCAGACACATCTGTCATCTGTACCGTAGCATGTTAGGTGGAAAATCAATTAGTGTAAAGAACCTGGAAAAATAAATACGAGGACTGAGCTTACAGGAACTTGACCCTTAAACAAATAACGTTATGTCATAAGAGCCACAATTACTTTTAGAGTTTAACCATATGGCATACATGAATCAGGGATATATGAAATAATTATCATTAATTTATTTCTCTTGTTCATGTGTAGCCTCAGTAGCTCAGTGGATAAGGCCATGCACTTTGGAGCTACAGACCTCTGCTTCGCATTGGTTCACCCCCTGGTGCAGGCATGTCTGATGGGAAACTTCAGGGCACTCAATCTGTCATTTCTGGGGCTGAAATTCTGCCCCATTCCCCTCCACTAAATATTTTTTCACTTTTCCTGTGATTATTTAAAAAAAAAAATATTAGAATTTTTTTAACTCCAATACAAGACAACAGCATACTTTTTGTAGTTTGGAATGGTACATTCTTGGTGCCATTTAAATAATAACAAGAAATTCGTGGATTCACGTCTCGCCTAACGGGTGCTGGACTTAAAAATAAAAAGGTCAGTGATGCTTAAATGAAAGTTTGTAAACATTTTAGTAATTAAAAACAATCGAGTTTGCCATTTGCTGAGATGACATTTAAGTGCATTTGTTTAAAAACAAAATGCCATTCTATTAAAAACAAGAGGCCCAAGAGGGCCTGTGGATGCTCTACTGGCTAAAACGGCTCTTATATCAAGGGTTGTCTAAATAAAATTCCCATCAGTACTTTTTTTAAAACATTGCAAAAACAACAGGGATAGGATGGCCTTAGATCGCTCACCTGGTAATCATGGGCAATATGCCTGCTGTGTCTAGTCTGGCATGGGCATTTTTTAATTTGTCCCACATTTCATAAAAATGGGTGTGTGTGTGTGTGTGTGGGGGGGGGGGGGGGGGGGGGGGGGGGGGGGGGGGGGGGGGGGGGGGGTATATTAACATTCTAAACAAATATGGTAAAGATCAGATAAAAAATGAAGTAACTACAGATTTAACAAAGGAAAATACAAAATACAATATTACATTACAATATTACATTTTTCAACAAATCAAGGGCCATAACCTGTCATTACTAACTAGATCTAGCTGGTTTTCGAACTTGCCCAAAATTTCATTGATATACCATGCTTTGCACAATTAGAGATCATACTGAGGCTTCCTGCGAAATTCTGTAGAAATCCAACAAGCCGTTTAGGAGGAGTAGCGCCGACAAGAAATTTAAAGTAAAAATGTCAAAGTGCCACAACTCCGTCATAAATCAGCGAACTGGAACAAAAGCGCGATATGCACAACTAGACATCTTACCGTTTCGTCGAAATCCAACAAGGCGTTTAGTAGGAGTAGCGTTGACAAGAAATTAAAAAAGAATGTCAAGAGGCTGTAACTCCATCAAAGATCAATGAACCGGGAAAAAAATGCAATAGGCACAGCAATGCTTCCTGCTAACACGGCGTTAACAACAACAAACAAACTAGAAATTGTTGGTGTCCATGGGACAAAAACGTATGGCTCCCCCATTCGCCCGCCGTTCTCTATTGACTCACTCTGAAATGACTCCATTGTGACTGACGTAGTGACCAAGATGACCTTTTATTTTGTTGACCTAGTGACCCGAAAATCAGTAGGGGTTATCTACTTGTCATAACCAACAATCGTTCCAAGTTTGAGGACCCTAGGTCCAACCGTTCTCTAGTTATTGATCGGACATCGTTTTGATAGTCAAGGTCACCGCAACCTTGACCATAGGGGTCATCTACTTGTCATGACCAACCATCGTTCCAAGTTTGAGGACCCTAGGTCCAACCTTTCTCTAGTTATTGATCGGACATCGTTTTGATAGTCAAGGTCACCGCAACCTTGACCTTTGACCTAGTGACCCCTATACTTGTCATGACAACCATCGTTCCAAGTTTGAGGACCCTATGTGCAACCATTCTGTAGTTATTGATCGGACATCGTTTCGATAGTCAATGTCACCGCGACCTTGACCTTTGACCTAGTGACCCCAAAATCAATAGGGGTCATCTACTTGTCATGACCAACCATCCTTCCAAGTTTGAGGACCCGAGGTCCAACCGTTCTGTAGTTATTGATCGGACATCGTTTTGATAGTCAAGGCCACCGCGACCTTGACCTAGTGACCCCTCTACCGTTCTCTAGTTATTGATCGGACATCGTTTGTGACACAGACAGATAAACAGACAGAAAGCACAAAATCAACATGGCTCCCCTACCACACTTTGTGTGGGGGAGCCATAATTAAAACCAAAAAATAATGAAATAAGAAAATTTAAAAAAAAAAAAAAAATAATCAAGAAATTTAAAAAAAAAATTGTCAAGGGGCAATCAAAAATCAATGAACCGAAAAAAAAATGCAATAGGCACAGCAATGCTTCCTGCTAACATGGCGTTAACACAAAAAAAAAAATGAAATAAGAAAATTAAAAAAAAAAAATATTAAAATTTAAAAAAAAAAAATTAAAAAAAAATAAAAAAAATAAAAAATAAAAAAATATTTAAAACAAAATAATTAATTAAAAAAAATATAAATAATTAATAAAAAAAAATTTACTAATAAAAGAAAAAGGCAAAACATCTGGTAAAGTTGGATAAAGATCAGATGAAAAATGAAAGCCCTATCGTATTAACGAGGCTGAATATAGCATTTTTAACTCAATCAAGGGCCATAACTCCATTATTATTGGTCCGATCTGGCTGGTTTTCGAACTTGTGCAAGCTTTCATTGATATTAACAATCTGGTAAAGTTTGGTAAAGATCGGATGAAAAATGAAGGCCTTTGGCCAGTAGAGCTAAAAATCATCAGCTCCAACAAGTAGGTCAAGGTCATACATGAAATCCAGGCATCCAAAAAAAAGATGCACTAACGAAAACACAACTACCTCAAAATATAATATGTTTTCTTCCAAAGATTAAGCTATAAATTAGGTTTAAAACATCTAGTGCATAATTCTAGTTCATGAGAAATTGATGTAAATGTAACAATTAAAGTTATCTGCCCTTTGCTTGGATGGTGAAGGTCACATCCACATTTGCTTTGTCACGTTGCAATGTACCACTCAAGATACAACTATAAGCAAAGTTTGAAAGGTCTTAGTGCATACAGTTTGTGAAAAAGTGACCTAAACGCCAAAGTTTAAGGTAAAAATTATAAGGTTATCTGCCCTTGCTTTGAGGTCAAGGTCACTTCCACATTTGCTTAAATGTCACGTTGCGATGTACCACTCAAGATACAACTATAAGCAAAAGTTGAAAGGTCTAGTGCATACAGTTCGTGAAAAAGTGACCTAATCGCAAAAGTTGAACCTAAAATTATTAAGTTATCTGCCCTTTGCTTGGAGGGTCAAGGTCACTTCCACATTTGCTTTGTCACATTGCCATGTACCACCCAAGATACATCTATAAGCACAGTTTGAAAGGTCTAGTGCATACAGTTTGTGAAAAAGTGACCTAAACGCAAAAGTTGAAGGTAAAAATTAGTAAGTTATCTGCCCTTTGCTTGGAGGGTCAAGGTCACTTCCACATTTGCTTTGTCACGTTGCGATGTACCACCCATGATACAACTATAAACAAAAGTTTGAAAGGTCTAGTGCATACAGTTTGTGAGAAAATGACCTAAACGCAAAACTTGAACCAAAAATTAGTAAGTTATCTGCCCTTTGTTTGGAGGGTCAAGGTCAGTTCCACATTTGTTTGTCACGTTGCGATGTACCACCCATGATACAACTATAAACAAAAGTTTGAAAGGTCTAGTGCATACAGTTTGTGAGAAAATGACCTAAATGCAAAACTTGAACCTAAAAATTAGTAAAATATCTGCCCTTTGTTTGGAGGGTCAAGGTCACTTCCACATTTGCTTTGTCACGTTGCGATGTACACATGATACAACTATAAGCAAAGTTTGAAAGGTCTAGTGCATACAGTTTGTAAGAAAATGACCTAAACGCAAAACTTGAATTTTGACACCGCCGCCGCCGGAAAAGCAACACCTATGTCTCTTTTTTTCTTCGAAAAGGCGAGTCAAAAACACACACTAATTTGTGTTTCTTAGAAATTCCCCTTTGATATAAAAACAACGCAAAATTCCCCTTCTCGAGGGCCCTGGCCCCAGTGCCCTGAACTTCATTCTTCATCTCATCTCCCTCTGAGGTTGCTACCCCATTATAACCTTATAATATGTCTCAAAGGATGTAAAAGAACCTTTCATTTCATTTGTTCCTATGTGTGTATAATGGGTGGCCCACTAACAAGGCCCAGGGAATCCCGATTTGAGGTGCTGTTTGTATCATACTGCTAGGCGTGGCATCCCATCTTTGACTCGTCAAGATTGTGTAGCCCCATGCATACAGTTCTAAGGGTTTGTTTCTCACACCAAAAAGGAAGTTTTTGATGTTGTTTTTATTTTCTTCTCTCAAGAAATCTTGCCAGTTTTTAAAGTGAAAATTGTTTCTTCCTGACATCCATCTGAGTATTACCCTAGATCAGTTCTTGTTGACAGCCCTGTGAGTGAATCTTAGAGTGGGAGATAATGGCACATAAAGTTAATTATGCCATTATCTTCCACTCTCAAAGATTCACTCTAAAACCCAGACTGCAGGAAGTGACAGAGACAGTATGGAATCTTTAAAAATTCAAATTACTCTTCCAAAACAAAGAGCCAGACGACAGAATACAAATCAATAGATGAAGATAGGATATATGCATTTACTTTAGTACCCTGGAGTTAGTGATGAAATACTAATTTGATTTATCTTATCTTGCCAATTCATTCAAACCAGTTCTCCATAATTAGATCACACAGAAACAGTTAGAAAGGTTAGCATGTCTGCCATTTTGTAATGCATAGATGTTATCTGAACATCACAGCTGGTAAATTTTAAAGCAGATGTATAATATATAACTAAGCTTTATATACACCCCCCACCCCCTAATAGTAGCGCAAGGTCGCTATACAAAGAGCGAGTGAGTGGGTAGGGGATGGGTTATGAATTTAACGGGGGAAAAAACATTGAAATTATTTTTTTAAGAGGGGGGGGGGGGGGGGGGGGAACAATTAAATATTTGTTCATGAAATGCGGGAGATATGAGTTTGCTAAGGCCTGATTTTTAGTTTTTGGGTTCTCATATTTTTTCCGGAACAAGTTTCACAGGAGGGGGAAAAAAACACATCTGAACCTTTATAAGCGTGTATCTTGTAATGGTGTTAGTCACATTGTAAAACATAAAATGGACTTGACAAATTTATATAACATGATCTTCTGATTTTACGTTAATTTTAAACATGATAATTACGGGTGAACAAATAATTAATAACGAAAACTTTTTGTTTTCATTTTTGCAAAACTCACATGTAGTGTCGGAGGGTTTGAGAACCAAAAAAAACAAACTCTGGCCCAGTGTATTAGCCAGCCAACCGTGCAGCCGTCTTTTGCACGGCCGTTTTTGAAAAATCGCGGCCAATATTTGAATGAGTGGGTGGGGTAAAAAAATAAAAATAAAAAATTTTTATTTTTTTTTGCTCAACAACACTTCCAAACTATTACTTTCTCAATATTGTTATGTTTTGTATACATTCATAGAAGAAATATGACCTAAAATGTATTTTTTTCCCCTTTATCTGCAAAAATAAATTACCCCAGAGACACCCACTTGTCGCGAATTGACGCGTAACGCGTGTTAGCAACTTATTTTGCACACCCAGTTCTTGAATTTCTGCCTAATACACTGCTCTGGCCTAATATACAATTCAGTTATGGGACCTTAGTATAACATGTACTCTCCCAGAATTGCAAATATGTGAAATTGTATAATATTGCAACTTATAATTGCAGATACAAGCATAGGTGTATATACAACAGATTAATAACATATCGGATGCTATCAAACACAGCAATGAATGGATAAGTACATCAAAAACTCTACCTATATACATCAAACAGTTAACTGAAACAGACCACTGCTTATCTGGACATGAAGACCTGAACAACGACCAAAACAAGCTTGAAAACTTGTCCACCACCATCACAGGCTTGAAAATCTGACCCACTACCAACACAGGCTTGAAAATCTGACCCACCACAAACCGTGCAGGACTTGAAAATCTGACCAAAGGTCAAAACAAGCTTGAGATCCTCTCTACCCACCAACACTGGCCTGAAAACCCAAACTTGAATATCTGACCAAAGTTCAAATCAGGCCTGCAAATCTGACCAATTGCCAACATGGAACTGACAATCTCCAATTTTGATGAAAATTGTAGAATTCTAATTTTCCTTCCACAGCGGGTCATCCATTATTTATGTTTTATTGTCATACACAGACATAAGTGTGTGTACATTTTCCTTCCACAGCGGGTCATCCATTATTTATGTTTTATTGTCATACACAGACATAAGTGTGTGTACATATTGACTGTATACTTCAGATGATAGCATCCTTCCTGAAGTGTTTCTTTAAGATAGTTTAACAACAACGCAAGTACCATAGCCTGTTTCACTTATATGAGTTGGTAACTCTAAATTCAACGCTCCAGTTTTGGGTTTGGTCTGGGTGGTTAAAGCCATCTATATTGTGTCTCTAGAGTTTGGCTCTCAAAATACATGTATGTAAAAATTGCCTGTTGATAGTCAGGGGCATTCCTGGGGCTAATTTAGGTATATGCACCATCGAGTTTGGATTCACAAATGTGCCTAACCCCCCTATACCTTCAGTTTTTATTGCATTTTTCGCATTTTTAGCCTTTTTTTAATTTGTTTGCTTCTTTAATAGCCTGTACGCACGTGCGTCAGTGCGTATGCCCAGGTACGCCCCTGATAGTGGTATACTGACCAACATTTTTATTACTTTTGCTTTATATGCAAAAGATGGATCCTTTAGTAGCCATTCTTAATTGATGTTACAGTTTACCAAACCATTCTTAATTGATGTTATAGTTCACCAACCCATTCTTAATTGATGAGTTTACCAAACCATTCTTAAATGATGTTATAGTTCACCAAACCATTCTTAATTGATGTTATAGTTCACCAAACCACCCAACCATTCTTAATTGATGTTATAGTTTACCAAACAATTCTTAATTGATGTTATAGTTCACCAACCCATTCTTAATTGATGAGTTTACCAAACCATTCTTAATTGATGTTACAGTTTACCAAACCATTCTTAATTGATGTTACAGTTTACCAAACCAAACCATTCTTAATTGATGTTACAGTTTACCAAACCATTCTCAATTGATGTTACAGTTTACCAAACCATTCTTAATGGATATTATAGTTTACCAAACCATTCTTAATTGATGTTATAGTTCACCAACCCATTCTTAATTGATGAGTTTACCAAACCATTCTTAACTGATGTTGCAGTTTACCAAACCATTCTTAATTGATGTTACAGTTTACCAAACCAAACCATTCTTAATTGATGTTACAGCAGGGCTTCCACTAAGGTTCAAATTTAGGAAGTTCGAACTTCCTGTGTATCAAATTTGGAAGTTCATGGGGAAAATTTAGGAAGTTCAAGTGTTTGGGCATGGCATTCATACTCCGTCTTTGAGTCAGTGATTCCGTGTGGTGGTGAGGGAAACAACACATCTAAATTGTTAAAAAAGTAAAAAAGGATATTTATAATCATCTATATGTTTATAAAAGAAAATATTTGATGACATTATATAAACGGTTTTCAAACTAAAAATACTTAATTTGCGTGCC
Source organism: Cyrtodaria siliqua (assembly GCA_037043455.1). Lineage (NCBI taxonomy): Eukaryota > Metazoa > Mollusca > Bivalvia > Adapedonta > Hiatellidae > Cyrtodaria > Cyrtodaria siliqua. Next base: position 19,622 of record JAWPHD010015008.1, on the reverse strand, counting down.
ATACCCCACCCACAAGTTTTATACAGTGAATTGCATTTTGCAAACAGTTTTCAATTTATCAGTCCAGGAAAGCTTTTAAATTGGCATACATTAATGAAAGGTATGTAAAACTGTCAAGTGTAGAAATAAATGTAACAGATTCTTTAATTTATTATCAAAGCCATTGTTTTTGCCAGTGATAATTTCACTTCCGTGTTTAGTCTCCATTCGCGAAGAGTTCTTTCCCCTAGGTTAGAGATTATTAAATATTGTTTGTCTATCAGTACTTCGTTACTATTTGTAACTTTGATAAATACATAGAAAAATGACACAAAGATATAAAAGAAATAGCCTAAAAAGTATAATCTGTTTGTGTAAGGAGTTTCAACTTTGTGGTTAATGAATATAAATTTAAGCAATTTGGCATCGAGATTATATTGCTACTTTCATTTTGTGAAATGCGCGTCCAGGCTAGTTATCTAATTAACACTCTCTCCTCTCACCAGCCATGCGTGTGACCCTTGATAAAAACTGGACAAAACCGGTTTCACCTGTCAATTACAGGCTCCAATGAGTTTTAATTGCTTTACAACTTGTTACGTCGGCAGTCTCAAATGAAATTAGATTAGATGGGCGGGGCTATAATCGGTAATTTACAGATTATCGGACGTCCTTAGTAAAGAATCGCGGCGTACTTTGAAGTTTTTAGAAGTACACTGTACGCCTTTGATGTTAATTTTCGCCGTACAACTACGATTTTTTGGACGTAATTTACGGCCGTAATGCCCGTTAACGGAAGCCCTGTTACAGTTTACCAAACCATTCTCAATTGATGTTACAGTTTACCAAACCATTCTTAATGGATATTATAGTTTACCAAACCATTCTTAATTGATGTTATAGTTCACCAACCATTCTTAATTGATGAGTATACCAAACCATTCTTAATTGATGTTACAGTTTACCAAACCATTTTTAATTGATGTTATAGTTTACCAAACCATTCTTAATTGATGTTATAGTTCACCAACCCATTCTTAATTGATGAGTTTACCAAACCATTCTTAACTGATGTTACAGTTTACCAAACCACTCTTAATTGATGTTACAGTTTACAAAACCATTCTTTATTGATGTTATAGTTTACCAAACACGTCATGTATGAACTTTAGACAGCTGTCATCTACCTGGTCAGGGCACAGCAGCTGTTAACTAGACATTTCACACACAGAAAATAAATACAAGATAATTACAACCAGTGTATTAGCAAGCCAATCGTGCAGCCGTCTTTTGCACGGCCATTTTTGAAAAATCACGGCCAATATTTGAGGGAGTGGGTGGTGTAAAAAAAAAAGTTTTTTTGCTCAACAACACTTCCAAACTCTTACTTTCTCAATATTGTTATGTTTTGTATACATTTATAGAAGAAATATGACCTAAAATGTAATTTTTTCACCTTTATCTGTAAAAATAAATACCCCAGAGACACCCACTTGTCGCGAATTGGCGCGTAACGCGTGTTAGCAACTTATTTTGCACACCCTGTTTGCATATTTGCACACCCAGTTCTTGAATTTCTGCCTAATACACTGATTACAACTGCAGATTCCACACTCAGACTTATCTGTCAATGTCTTTAATGCCTTTTTAATGAGTTCCAATTTGAATGTCTAATTATTTTTTTAATGCTTTCCAAACTCAGTAAGTACAAAGTGTATAATGGCATTCACAGAATATCTTACTACAGGTCCTTCATCACACACAGTAACCCATGCAGTAGACTATCACCATAGATTCTGAACTTTCCAAGCACAACAGACAAAAGTAATGATGGTAAACAGTAGTATTACCACCATCACCAAGTTGCTAAATTTTAAAAGTACCAGTAGTGGCCAAAATCCAATTGCTTTGAAATATAGTCAAATCAAACAAAATGCAAACAAGAAATGTCTGTGGACACAGATGGTGGACACAAATGGTGACTGCGGACATAAATGGTGTCTGCAGACACAATGACTGCAGACACAAATGGTGTTTGTGGACACTGATGGAATCTGCAGATATAAATGGTGTCTGCGGACACAAATGGTGTCAGTGGACACTAATGGTGTCTGGACATGGCCAGACACTAATGGACACACACTAATGGTGTCGATTAGTTGAACTGAGACTATAACTGCACTAAATGTCAATTGACCAACTACTGATACTTCATATTAATACTTTCTACCAAGTTTCGCCAAAATCTGTTGAGAAGTTCAGGAGAGAAGTTGTCCCGTCAAAAGGTGACGTACATGTACGTAGGAAATATTGACGCAAGTACGGCCAAAGAGAGTCAATGGATCGGAACAGTGCAAAGCCGTGCGTGACTAGACTTCATACTGATACTTCCTACCAAGTATCATTAAAATCTGTTGAGAAGATCAGGAGAGGGTCTGGAAAAGAAGAATGATGTATGTACGCAAGGCTTAAAGACACATTTCCCAACCCTACTTGGTCATTGAAAAAGCATGGGAAGCTTGAATATTTACAGCCAGCACGCTTCATGGCTGATCAACTCAGGTACATAAATTGAGGCCCACTCTTAGTTTTTTATTTGTTCAGCATTGCTATATTGAGGGTAAAAATAGCTTAACAGAAATATATGTTCATAAGTTAGCTTTTGAATACAAAACTTATCTGGTATTTCCTAATTGTTTTAAGACCAAAAATCAGAGCACAACACAATAAATATAAAACATTTTTTAATGTGTTATTATGTGTACTGGTCACAAATGCTTTATTGGGTGGGCCTCATAATCTGAAGAAAACTTGAATATCACACTTTGCTCATGAAATTGTATGGCTAACAGTGATTTACAGTTACCTATAGAAATTCTCTCTCCCCCCCCACTCCCTCCCTCCCCCCCCCCCCCCCCCCCCCCCCAAATACAATAGGCTCGAAATTTGTCTTTAATGGACAACAATAAAGCCAAATGCATGATACAGTATTACTTCAATCCCGGCAATATACATTCCATTCATGCAATGTAAGAAACACTCAAATGTGCATCTATCTAAAAAGGGGCTATGAACTAAGGATTACACTGTATAGACATGAAGGAGCTCTACATTCTGACCCTGTCCGCAACCTTGTGCTTCTATAAAATGTAAAATAAAAAAGATTGAAAATGTATTGAATTGCCAAGACTTTTTTTTTGTTGAAAAGGTGGGGACGCGACTATTAGCGGAGGTGCTCTTAGTCTTATTAGGGGAAATACCGTATTTAATAATTGTTGTATCACTATGAAGTAGAATCGTGAATATCTAGGTTAGTTCATTCACAAAAAATCTATTTCCAAATACTTGTTGAGCAACAACAAATGATAAACACCTACGTATTACAGCATCAATGAAGCATGTTGCCAACTTCACACACAATGTAGTCCGCATCATCTACCTATGAATGGCATTTTCCAGTGATATATCTCTCAACACTGACTTGAATTTTCAATGGCTTATCAACACATTATTTTAGATGTACATGTAGGGGTAAGGATACATACAAATCTGAAGAGAACTGCACTATAAGCAAATGGCTCTTTAACATGCCCGGAGAAAATAATGAGATAATACACCCTGCTGATGAGGCTAAAGATCAGCCTTTAGACACTGAAAAAAATGTTACTACTACTAGAGATATCCCCCAACCCCTGTAATAATGTTACTACTACTCAAGATATCCCCCAACCCCTGTAATAATGTTACTACTACTCGAGATATCCCCAACCCCTGTAATAATGTTACTACTACTCGAGATATCCCCCAACCCCTGTAATAATGTTACTACTACTCGAGATATCCCCCAACCCCTGTAATAATGCTACTACTACTAGAGATATCCCCCAACCCCTGTAATAATGTTACTACTACTAGAGATATCCCCCAACCCCTGTAATAATGTTACTACTACTAGAGATATCCCCCAACCCCTGTAATAATGTTACTACTACTCGAGATATCCCCCAACCCCTGTAATAATGTTACTACTACTAGAGATATCCCCCAACCCCTGTAATAATGTTACTACTACTCGAGATATCCCCCAACCCTGTAATAATGTTACTACTACTCGAGATATCCCCCAACCCCTGTAATAATGTTACTACTACTCGAGATATCCCCCAACCCCTGTAATAATGTTACTACTACAAGAGATATCCCCCAACCCCTGTAATAATGTTACTACTACTCGAGATATCCCCCAACCCCTGTAATAATGTTACTACTACTCGAGATATCCCCCAACCCCTGTAATAATGTTACTACTACTCGAGATATCCCCCAACCCCTGTAATAATGTTACTACTACTCGAGATATCCCCAACCCCTGTAATAATGTTACTACTACTCGAGATATCCCCCAACCCCTGTAATAATGTTACTACTACTAGAGATATCCCCCAACCCCTGTAATAATGTTACTAATACTCGAGATATCCCCCAACCCCTGTAATAATGTTACTACTACTAGAGATATCCCCAACCCCTGTAATAATGTTACTACTACTCGAGATATCCCCCAACCCCTGTAATAATGTTACTACTACTAGAGATATCCCCCAACCCCTGTAATAATGTTACTACTACTAGAGATATCCCCCAACCCCTGTTATAATGTTACTACTACTCGAGATATCCCCAACCCCTGTAATAATGTTACTACTACTAGAGATATCCCCCAACCCCTGTAATAATGTTACTACTACTCGAGATATCCCCCAACCCCTGTAATAATGTTACTACTACTAGAGATATCCCCAACCCCTGTAATAATGTTACTACTACTCAAATATCCCCCAACCCCTGTAATAATGTTACTACTACTAGAGATATCCCCCAACCCCTGTAATAATGTTACTACTACTCGAGATATCCCCAACCCCTGTAATAATGTTACTACTACTCGAGATATCCCCAACCCCTGTAATAATGTTACTACTACTAGAGATATCCCCCAACCCCTGTAATAATGTTACTAATACTCGAGATATCCCCCAACCCCTGTAATAATGTTACTACTACTAGAGATATCCCCAACCCCTGTAATAATGTTACTACTACTCGAGATATCCCCCAACCCCTGTAATAATGTTACTACTACTAGAGATATCCCCCAACCCCTGTAATAATGTTACTACTACTAGAGATATCCCCCAACCCCTGTTATAATGTTACTACTACTCGAGATATCCCCCAACCCCTGTAATAATGTTACTACTACTCGAGATATCCCCCAACCCCTGTAATAATGTTACTACTACTCGAGATATCCCCCAACCCCTGTAATAATGTTACTACTACTCGAGATATCCCCCAACCCCTGTAATAATGCTACTACTACTCGAGATATCCCCCAACCCCTGTAATAATGTTACTACTACTAGAGATATCCCCCAACCCCTGTAATAATGTTACTACTACTAGAGATATCCCCCAACCCCTGTAATAATGTTACTACTACTCGAGATATCCCCCAACCCCTGTAATAATGTTACTACTACTCGAGATATCCCCCAACCCCTGTAATAATGTTACTTCTACTAGAGATATCCCCCAACCCCTGTAATAATGTTACTACTACTAGAGATATCCCCCAACCCCTGTAATAATGTTACTACTACTCGAGATATCCCCCAACCCCTGTAATAATGTTACTACTACTAGAGATATCCCCCAACCCCTGTAATAATGTTACTACTACTCGAGATATCCCCCAACCCCTGTAATAATGTTACTACTACTCGAGATATCCCCCAACCCCTGTAATAATGTTACTACTACTAGAGATATCCCCCAACCCCTGTAATAATGTTACTACTACTCGAGATATCCCCCAACCCCTGTAATAATGTTACTACTACTAGAGATATCCCCCAACCCCTGTAATAATGTTACTACTACTCGAGATATCCCCCAACCCCTGTAATAATGTTACTACTACTCGAGATATCCCCCAACCCCTGTAATAATGCTACTTCTACTAGAGATAGCCCCCAACCCCTGTAATAATGTTACTACTACTCGAGATATCCCCCAACCCCTGTAATAATGCTACTTCTACTAGAGATATCCCCCAACCCCTGTAATAATGTTACTACTACTCGAGATATCCCCCAACCCCTGTAATAATGTTACTACTACTCGAGATATCCCCCAACCCCTGTAATAATGTTACTACTACTCGAGATATCCCCCAACCCCTGTAATAATGTTACTACTACTCGAGATATCCCCCAACCCCTGTAATAATGTTACTACTACTCGAGATATCCCCCAACCCCTGTAATAATGTTACTACTACTCGAGATATCCCCCAACCCCTGTAATAATGTTACTACTACTAGAGATATCCCCCAACCCTTGTAATAATGTTACTACTACTCGAGATATCCCCCAACCCCTGTAATAATGCTACTTCTACTAGAGATATCCCCCAACCCCTGTAATAATGTTACTACTACTCGAGATATCCCCCAACCCCTGTAATAATGTTACTACTACTCGAGATATCCCCCAACCCCTGTAATAATGTTACTACTACTCGAGATATCCCCCAACCCCTGTAATAATGCTACTACTACTAGAGATATCCCCCAACCCCTGTAATAATGTTACTACTACTCGAGATATCCCCCAACCCCTGTAATAATGTTACTACTACTAGAGATATCCCCCAACCCCTTTAATAATGCTACTACTACTAGAGATATCCCCCAACCCCTGTAATAATGTTACTACTACTCAAGATATCCCCCAACCCCTGTAATAATGTTACTACTACTCGAGATATCCCCCAACCCTTGTAATAATGTTACTACTACTCGAGATATCCCCCAACCCCTGTAATAATGCTACTTCTACTAGAGATATCCCCCAACCCCTGTAATAATGTTACTACTACTCGAGATATCCCCCAACCCCTGTAATAATGCTACTACTACTCGAGATATCCCCCAACCCCTGTAATAATGTTACTACTACTAGAGATATCCCCCAACCCCTGTAATAATGTTACTACTACTCGAGATATCCCCCAACCCCTGTAATAATGTTACTACTACTAGAGATATCCCCCAACCCCTGTAATAATGTTACTACTACTCGAGATATCCCCCAACCCTTGTAATAATGTTACTACTACTCGAGATATCCCCCAACCCCTGTAATAATGCTACTTCTACTAGAGATATCCCCCAACCCCTGTAATAATGTTACTACTACTCGAGATATCCCCCAACCCCTGTAATAATGCTACTACTACTCGAGATATCCCCCAACCCCTGTAATAATGTTACTACTACTCGAGATATCCCCCAACCCCTGTAATAATGTTACTACTACTAGAGATATCCCCCAACCCCTGTAATAATGTTACTACTACTCGAGATATCCCCCAACCCCTGTAATAATGTTACTACTACTCGAGATATCCCCCAACCCCTGTAATAATGTTACTACTACTCGAGATATCCCCCAACCCTTGTAATAATGTTACTACTACTCGAGATATCCCCCAACCCCTGTAATAATGTTACTACTACTCGAGATATCCCCCAACCCCTGTAATAATGTTACTACTACTCGAGATATCCCCAACCCCTGTAATAATGTTACTACTACTCGAGATATCCCCCAACCCCTGTAATAATGTTACTACTACTCGAGATATCCCCCAACCCCTGTAATAATGTTACTACTACTCGAGATATCCCCCAACCCCTGTAATAATGTTACTACTACTCGAGATATCCCCCAACCCCTGTAATAATGTTACTACTACTCGAGATATCCCCCAACCCCTGTAATAATGCTACTTCTACTAGAGATATCCCCCAACCCCTGTAATAATGTTACTACTACTCGAGATATCCCCCAACCCCTGTAATAATGTTACTACTACTCGAGATATCCCCCAACCCCTGTAATAATGTTACTACTACTCGAGATATCCCCCAACCCCTGTAATAATGCTACTACTACTAGAGATATCCCCCAACCCCTGTAATAATGCTACTACTACTCGAGATATCCCCCAACCCCTGTAATAATGCTACTTCTACTAGAGATATCCCCCAACCCCTGTAATAATGTTACTACTACTAGAGATATCCCCCAACCCCTGTAATAATGCTACTACTACTAGAGATATCCCCCAACCCCTGTAATAATGCTACTTCTACTAGAGATATCCCCCAACCCCTGTAATAATGTTACTACTACTCGAGATATCCCCCAACCCCTGTAATAATGTTACTACTACTCGAGATATCCCCCAACCCCTGTAATAATGTTACTACTACTAGAGATATCCCCCAACCCCTGTAATAATGCTACTACTACTCGAGATATCCCCCAACCCCTGTAATAATGTTACTACTACTCGAGATATCCCCCAACCCCTGTAATAATGTTACTACTACTAGAGATATCCCCCAACCCCTTTAATAATGCTACTACTACTAGAGATATCCCCCAACCCCTGTAATAATGTTACTACTACTCAAGATATCCCCCAACCCCTGTAATAATGTTACTTCTACTAGAGATATCCCCCAACCCCTGTAATAAGACTGTTCCAACACCATTTTTTGTTTAACTGCTTCTCAACATAATAACGAAGGATCTTAACCCTTAACCCACTAACCACGACTAAAATAGCCTTTTCTCCATTGTAAACCCAGAACTTGCAGGTTCATCAGGGTTTACAATGTCTGGCTGCTAATCAAAACAACCCTTTGTCACATAAATGAATTGAATTGAATTGGGGTTTTAAGGCGCACCAACACATTACAGGTTATATGGCGCCTAACAGGCATGAACATGCCAGGCTCATCTTCCATGTACATCGAGATAAAATATGGAAAATGGGCCTAGAACCTTCTCATCCTGTCACATAAATGAAATGGTCCAATTCAAAGAAAGAACAGTCCATTATATATATATGTAGTGGATTATGAGCTGCTCCCGAGATAGCGCAAGCTTACATCATGTATGAAACCTGGGACCATACATAGCCTTATGAAGAACTTTATGATTCTCCAGATTCTAAGTCCACCAGGGTATCCAATGAGCCAACCTCTTACGATTGCAAATTTAACACCTTACTGTTCTAAAAGAAATGTATCCACTCTGCTACAAATTGTATTTGCAGGGCACGAAAGAGTGCTCATTGATGTAGGACGAGTAGAAATTCAGATAAATTCTTTAACAATTTGAGTGTCGGTTTCTGATGGCAATATATTCCACATTTTTCACATCATTGAAATCTGAAATATCCAGTCTCTTCATATTTGATAATAACATCATATACCTTGAGCAAGTACCATTAAATCAATGACTTTATGTCAAAATATTAATTAAAATGATTTAAAATGACAGACTGATACACAAATACTATTAAATTCAGCTGATTCAAAGACATTCCAACCAACACAATCTGCCTATTTCAAACTTTAGCATCCCACCAACAATGTTACATCCGAAGAATAAATGACAATTTAGAATGAAAATTATGCATACAACTTGTCTGCATCCACTTTTGATAATGCACAGTGTTGCACACGCATATAAATATGAAGTTTGTATATTTTATAATACTCCAATTTTCATGAAATCGTAAACGTACGCATATTATTTTCTATTTTAAAATACTCCAATTGTATGACACCATGAGCATACCCATGCATAAAAACACTGATACTTTCAGTGAAGTTCAACTTCCTGTTTCATTAACTGGTGTTCTTTGTTCATCCGACATAAAGGATATCCTGATCTACTTCTGTTGATAATCTGATTGTCATTACACTATACAGGTCAATAACACATATGGCAATGTGGTCAGTATTGAATATTAGTCATGACACACATGGAAACTTATCCAGAGTAACATGTGTCGTGGCTAGATCAACGACGATTGATGGTTGAACAGTGTTTTATGTCATTTCCAGCACGTTTTAGGCTATATATGACAGCCGAGTTTTTTAATGGTGGAGGCAGATCATTTTTCCCAGGGCAGGAAAAATCGTCTACTACGGAGTTACTCGTCCTACATATTATTTGAATGTTTTACTGATAAATTGTTAAGAATTCATCTGAATTTCTCTTCACAGTTGTGAAAAAAAAGACCAGTTTTGAATTGTGAAGTAGCCGAATTTTGGCCCCTGCTATAGAAGGGAAAACAGCCCTGGAGGTGTACAGTAATGGATCTACCCAGGAAAATGGGTGGCAGGGCACGAAAATTCCACTCTTCTGCGCCCCATGACGAGTTCTCATTAATGCAGGATGAGTCCTATTTTTTTCACAATTTTGGAAAACAAAATTCACCCATCTACCTTTCTCAATATTGTTTTGTTTAGGATACACTTACATTAGAAAGTTTATCTAAAATTCACCCTATTATGCTGAACATTTGTACATTTGTTTTATAGTGTCCTCCTCCCACAAAAACAATGTATGCATGTAATGAGTATAATTGCTTTAACAATTAATCTTTCAATACTTCACAAATCACAGTCAACGCACTTTTTTCTCTCGCAAAATGACCAGGCTAGGGACAGGGTTCTCAATAGACGCATACACACGCGTTTTGACGCATGAAAATTCAATTTGACCCAATTCTGACGCAGCTAATTTACCACCTGTGCATTTTCATGATGCGCGTGTATATGCTTCCAAGCATCAATCCAATACACATGTACCTATTTTCGAGTCCAAATAACACAGCAATGAGCACGCACGCGCTGCGTAACAGTAATTGACACCTTGTCTGACGACCTAGATCGCCTCTCGACCAATCAAATTCACTGCTATCGCAGCTTGTGGCACAGAGGCGGAAATCACCTGTCTGTAAATGGTGTCACAGTGTAATCTGATCGGTGCTATTGTGTTGATGATTTAATGATTATCTTTGAAGTTTATGATGCTTTTTGCGGATGGAGACTATTATGACTTGATTGGATTAACTATTTAATTGATTGCTACCGGCTTCTGATTGATAACCGGTTAATTAGACCGAACTGAAATAAAACAAATGCTACAGTAGCGGTCAAACATGTGAAAAGATAAAATAGGCAAAAATAAAATTGACTTTATTTGTGTTTGTTATTTGTTAATTTTGTTTTACGCACGTTTTAAAGAACAGAGAAATATAATTTTATTGAGGATAATTTAAATATTTATAAATCGGCAAAATGTGCTTAAACAGAGCATTTTTTAACCTGGGTTATCGTTCATTCAAAACTTACCGGACATTACGCATTGTGATATTTTAATTGTGTTTACGTACTATTATTGTGCTATCGAGTAACAGACTTTATTAATTTATGTATGTTCAATACACAAATGGCGCACATAAGTATATTCGCAGTCTACGAAACGGCCTGTTGGGGATGCACTGTTCTGACCCCAAAGAAGCAAAAAATAAGAGAGCTTGTGTTATAATAACACCAATAACTTATAATATATATAATAACACCAATAACTTCAAATATTAACAAATGTGGACCCCAATTTATTAAACAGCCTTACATAACTTTGAATCTTTGACATAATAACACATTGCAAAATCATAAAGGAATAATAGTTCTTTAAGTTCAAATACATATCCTCGCGCACCTTTCTTTGCAATAAAATATTTACAGAATCCACTGAAATTAAAGTTCTTAAAGGATGTTTTATAAAACGACGCTTCGATTTGTTCGATTTATATTAATTTTGACTTTTGATCCCTTGGGATTTTTGAGTCAAGGGTCATATGACTCTTCACTTTTAAAGTCTATTGAGAACCCTGTAGGGAGTCTTCAAAACTTTTCGAAAAAAAGCCATGACCTCACATCATCCGTATGAATTGGGATCAATGATGGATCAATGATGGATATGGTATTGAATTTGTAATTGATATACCGGATAGATAAATGATCAAGTGGTCAGTAGGAAAATGGTAGTGTCAGTCACAACATGTCATAAAGGCAACTTATCCTATGTCAGTGCACCAGATAACTTTTTGACCTATTGGGTATTTCACTCATGAAATTAAAATTAATTGAGTGAATTTCAAATTTTCAAAAATAATAGGGTGATTTGGGGATCAATTGTAAAACAAGCAAGGTAACTTACCCGTCTTTATGTGAGCTTTATCGACTTGTTATTCATGGTAGTGAATTTCAATGATTAATCATTATTAATGATTAATTTCCATAGAAACACTTATCACATGTGTTAATTTCAGAAGTGTTTCTTAACGGTAACTCGCTTGTCGGTTTACGTCCCCGTTTCGACATTTTAATCGTGTGCACAACGCAGACGCTTTCAAAAGTAAACAAGAAAGCGCCCGGACGACTACACAATAGTATAGACTGGTATAGCGTACATATTCAACTATATAGCGTTCTCTGTTACTGCTCCACTTTATCGATAATAATGTAACGTCCCAGTCAAGCTAAACACCGGAAGTAAAATCTGCTTTTTGTAAATATTGGAATACCCACGAAAACATCAATCCATCAATCATTTGAACACTTTGACTGTTGATACGCTCAAAAATTAAAATGTTTGAGTGAAAAGGAAATTGCTTGCGTATCTGGTACGCATGTCAGGGATATTAATTTGGGGGTATTTGTCAATTCTAATTGAGTGGAATACGCAGATACGCTGCTTATCTGGGGCACTGCTATGTCCCATGATGACGATAGACCAATGACAACTGTAGCTCTGTAATGTTTTGGTGAATTACTAACATGAAGCATTAGACTATAATAAACTACTAATGTACACACAACAATCTTAAAGTATAGATCAAGCAATAAAATTAGCTCCTTGATCCTATATCATTTTAAATTTAAACCTAATTTAAAATTAAATAAAGGTAATAAAATGTGGAGTTTTCAAGTGTTCCAATTTATTCTACAGGTTTCAATATATTATTGGTACAATATAATCAACAAAAGAAAAAGTTATTTGCATTGCAAACAACAATCTGCGTTGAATTTTTCAAAGAATTACAAAAAGGGATCTGTATTGTGCTTAACATGATCCTATTATTGTAGCTTGCTCTTTATTTATGACTTCATGTTCATCCGGGCTAGAAATACACAAGTTATGTAAAAAAAAAATAATGGGAAGTTGCGATAGATCGTTAAAACATACAGTAAAATCAAAATGGTTTTCTAAATACAGTACAACACACGTGAACCTAACACTTACAATTCGCCAAGTTTGGTGGCATCGAGTGCCGCTCAGATGTACGCGGAGTTGGTATTTGGACTCTTGAGTATTCACTTCACGAAAGTACACCATTGTCGAGTCACTCAGAATCCAATTAGCCATGAGCGCTCACCTGCATTCATTTATTATTGGGAATAAAAAATATCTGAATTTTTCCGACAACTTTCAACTTGTCCGACAGCGCGCTTGAAAAGGCAATCAATCGCCAGAAAAAGTACAAACAATGACGCTGAGTGCATATTTTCTGTGCAATGTTGACAAGACTGATAAATACAATGAATACATTTCGAAAAACAAACATGTATTTCGAACGTTTAATGCATTTAATCACAAGTTTTGTTCATTTTTGTTGTTCAAAAGTCACATGACATAAATATGACATAAATACCCATAATCCTTGGCAATATATACACCTTTTAACAAACAACGGGTTTATGACCCGGAATTCTTTAAAATTTTCCCCGATTGTTTCTCACCAAAGAAACCATCGATGTATTAATAATAAACAGCTGACTATAGTAAAAGGTTACAAATAACGCTTTAATTAAAAATATAATTACAATTTCCAGTATTACTAATTGAATTCTATGTTCAGTCGCCGCAAAGTTATTATACATTAATAATTGAATAATTATGCATTAAAATGACTGAAATCAGAAAAAGTTGCACCCTTTTACCTGTGCAGTTTCGACTTAGCGAATTCCGAGTTTGTCTACGCGAAGTATCGCTGAGAAATTTTCGCGTAGCTGATTCCCACTCTGAGTAGTTTTGTCATCAAAATCCCACATAAGTATGCGATTTCCCACTCGGCGTGAAAGAGAAAAGTGTGAGGTTCGCGTGAGGTGTACTGTACATGTACCCAAAACAATTGAGACCCATCTTCTGTATACCCATAAGTATGAACTTTTCAATTTCTAGAAAACCTTTTACTGCCCACAGACTGAATGATGGATTACAGCAAACCATTTTGAAGGATGTCCTAAATATGAAAGAAGTATCATACATATATATAATTACATCTCTGACCATGCTGACAGAAACATGCATGTACATGTGAGATTGCCCACACATGTGGACAGTGGTGTGTACAACGGTATACACATACAGCCTAGAGCCAATACTGGCATACAACTATAAATCTGGATCTGTGGCGTAATTAATTAGATTAGTACTGATCTGCACTGGGAGATGCTGCTGCATCATTGCCTTCCCTATCTGTACCATCTGTCATGGTTTGGGTTTCATATTCTTTATTATTGTCTTACTATTCATGCTGCTCATATATTTACTGAGGGAAAAAAGTTTAGCAAGTTTTGTTGCACCCTGGAAATAATACATTTTTGATTGTAAAATCAAGAAACTACAGCCACTAAGACACAATATTTTATTATAGAACAAGAAATGTCACGGTGAAAATGCCTCACGAAAACTGCTCAGCCTCTGAACTTTGACCTCAAGGTGTGACCGGACCTGATTCTTGGGTGCGAGATGTTTCATGCAATTCCCTTAAGTACTGTTAAAATTATGGCTGAAACACGATTGTTTCGAACGGACAATGAGCTAACGGTGCAATTACTATATGCCTCCTTTCGGGGGAATAAAAAACGATCAGGTTAACTGGGGCGGAACTTAAAAATAAAAGATAAATGTTACTTAAATGAAAGTTTGTAAATATGTTAATAACTAAAACCAATGGAGTTAACAGTTTGCTGAGATGACATTTAAGTGCATTTGTTTAAAAACAAAATGCCATTCTATAAAAAAAAAAGAAAAAAAAAGAAGATAAATCATCAGCTCCAAAAAGTAGGTCAAGGTCATAGATGAAATCCATGCATTCAAAAAGATGCACTACCCAAGAAATAACTATGTCAAAATAGAACGTTTGGTTTTCCAAAGAGTTAGCTATAAACTAGGTTTAAAGCATCTAGCGCATAATTATAGTTCATGAGAAAAGATGTAAATGTAACAATTAAAGTTATCTGCCCTTTGCTTGGAGGATCAAGGTCAAACCCACATTTGCTTTTCGATACGTTATAATGTAGTACCCAAGCAACAACTATAACTGAAGTTTGAATGGTCTAATACATAAAGTTTGTGAGAAAGTGACCTAAATTTATGCAAAAGTTGAAAGTAAAAATTATTAAGTTATCTGCCCATTGCTTGGAGGGTCAAGGTCACATCGTCATTTTCTTTGTCACGTTGCAATGTACCACTCAAGATACAACTATAAGCAAAGATTGAAAGTTCTAGTGCATTCAGTTTGTGAAAAAGTGACCTGAACACAAAAGTTGAAGGTAAAAATTATTAAGTTTATTAAGTTATGCCCTTTGCACATCCACATTTGCTTTGTCACGTTGCGATGTACCACCCAAGATAAAACTATAAGTAAAGTTTGAAAGGTGTAGTGCATACAGTTTGTGAAAAAGTGACTTAAATGCAGCTGCTAAACGCAAAAGGTGAAGGTAAAAATTATAAAGTTATCTGCCCTTTGCTTGGCAGGTCAAGGTCACTTCCACGTTTGCTTTGTCACTTTGCAATGTATCAACCAAGATACAATTATAAACAAAGTTTGAAAGGTCTAGTGCATTCAGTTTGTGAAAAAGTGACCTGAACACAAAAGTTGAAGGTAAAAATTATTAAGTTTATTAAGTTATGCCCTTTGCACATCCACATTTGCTTTGTCACGTTGCGATGTACCACCCAAGATAAAACTATAAGTAAAGTTTGAAAGGTGTAGTGCATACAGTTTGTGAAAAAGTGACTTAAATGCAGCTGCTAAACGCAAAAGGTGAAGGTAAAAATTATAAAGTTATCTGCCCTTTGCTTGGCAGGTCAAGGTCACTTCCACGTTTGCTTTGTCACTTTGCAATGTATCAACCAAGATACAATTATAAACAAAGTTTGAAAGGTCTAGTGCATACAGTTTGTGAAAAAGTGACCTATACGCAAAAGTTGAAGGTAAAAATTATTAAGTTATCTGCCCTTTGCTTGGACGGTCAAGGTCACTTTCACATTTAGAGGGCTCAGCGCAAAACTATTCTTACTACATATTAATAAAGAAGGAGACAGAATAGTTTTGCGCTGAGCCCTTGATTTACTTTGACACGTTGCGATGTACCGCCTAAGATAAAACTGTAATCAAACTTTGAAATGTCTAGTGCATACAGTATGTGAGAAAATGACCTAAACGCAAACGTGAAAGTTCACGTCTTCGCCGCCGCGGGAAAAGCAATATGTATGTCCTTTTATTTCTTCGAAAAGGCGAGACAAAAAGCATAACAAATTGCCAGGGCCTCCTCTGGGATTCGCAAATGGAGCCAAATAATAAAAGTGGCGATAAAAAAATATCTTTGGCGAATGTGATCGTCGAAAGAAATATCCAATGTCAGTCATGAATGTTGTGTATTACTTTCCAATGTTGTCATACCCCTGTATAATTGCCTAATAACTCTGCCAAAATTAGCACCTCTTATTTCCAAGTCCAGAAGGCAACACTTGTCAGGCCTTTTTCTGCCCATTTTGGGAAAAAGACCCTGGACAAATTGGGAAAATTTTGCCCAATTGGGAAAAGAATTAATCGCTTTATGCCTCAAATTGGGAATTTTCATAAGTTAGTTGTACATAAATATGTTGTTTTAATTGCCTGGTTTCAATACAGCATACAGGATTTAAATATTGTTATTTGTATAGTATTTCCTTGTAAACATTTGTATATTTGACCTGACTATGTAAAAAATAAATAAAAAAAATAAATAAATAAAAAATGGGGAATTTTATTTCGGAATTGGGAAAAAAAAACTATATTTGGCATTGAGAACGGGTCCGATAGTCGGACCCGTGAGAATAGTAGAAAAAGGCCTGCTTGTCCATGATGAGTTGTGAAATACACACATTTGGTGTCAAGTATACATTATGCTTGAATTATAACTGACAGGATAAAATAAACCAGTGATCAGTATAATTATAGATAAGATTTTGTATTTGTATACATGTACAGTATTTATTTCGAAACTGAAACATTTCTAGATTAATAAGTTTTATTTTTATGTAAAAAAAAATTTAAATATAATTTTATGATTATAATTAATATTACTTACTGCCTTATTCATGTGCCATACTTCATTTAAAAATACATAAAAATAATTTCAAAAATATTGTATGCTATCTTCAAGCCAATTTTGGCTCCATTTTTTTTCATTTGGCGAACTTGGTCGCGAAAGGAAACAAATGGCCAGAGGAGGCCATGAATTGCTGACTTCTTCATATATATTATGCAGTGCCAACACCTTGCTTATTCACAAAATCTCGAATTTTAAAATCCATAAACACCTGCATAATAATTATGGTTTTATAATCTGTACCTATATTTAATGTACAAGTACCATAGAGCTGAATCCTTTGATTTGAAATACAGACATGTAGGTTTTCAAAACGACCACATTCACACCTTTCTGGTGAGGTTTCTGAAGATATCACGCAATGCCTGAAAAAAACTCGCCAAAGAGAATGATATCACGCGGATCTTTTACTTTTTTAAAAACTATATTTTCAGCCATTTCATGTTGTTTCCTCTCAAAATATTTCTATCGTCCATTTTCTCTGTCCATCTGAAATCTAGCTCCATATTTGGAAACTTGACCCCGCCCAAACTCATGAATCTGTGAAATAATTAAATAATTGACCCTTACGTTTCGGCTCATGCAGTGGCAAAAAAAAGATAAGCAAATAAGAGTTACAAGCATAGAGTTGATAGAAAAGGAAGAAAAAGTAAGTTCAAAGAAAGAATTTACAAGAAGAGATTCTAGCCTAATAAATTGGCTCCTATGCAGTTTTTTTTTTATTATTCTGACGTTCTATGTAACTGCATATACGCCTAATTTCCTTTGCAAAAAACCCGACTGGAAAAAATGCTCGAACACCCATGTGATTTTCGAACGAAATTGAGCAGCTTATCAGACTCCTGTGCGTAAACCATGATGATAATCTAACAAAATAATAAGTTATTTACCATTTACTTTCGGTTTTATTTTTTTCCGAAGCATATTTTACATGATATATCGATTTTTCGTAGATCGCTATACATGTGTATTGACAATATATTGACAAGTGCGCGTTTCTCCCAACGTTGCATGCGCATGCGCATAAGTACACATTTTCCACTGTGGACAACGTGTCACGAAACTGCGTTGTGTATAATGTACCTAGTATAAAGTTTTCAAGTCTTAGGTTAACAAACGGTAATGGGCGAAGGGTGCCGGGATATTTATTATAAGTTACCCCTTCAGACATTCTCCTAAAAGAAAAATTAAAAAATCTCGCTTGTTTTATAGCCTGATCTGGGGGGAAAGCACCTAACCATAGACCTACTGTATGTCCATGACCTAATTTAAGCTTGTTTATTTTGTTTTATGTTCATTTCATTTAGTGTGTAGGGGGTGGGGTGAGTTTACGGGTGGATTCAGGGGGCGACCCACTAAAAATCTGTAAAATATGGAAATTTATATTAAACAAGAGCTGTAGGAGAACAGCGCAACTCGACTATTCAGAGAATAATAAATGGTATAGCCAGTATATACCATCAGAAAACAAGGCTAAAACAATGTGATGGTGGGTTGGGGGTTGGGGTGGAGCTGGGGTGGGTATAGAAACTCTGGCCGATATAAAAATTATTGTTAGAATCTCATAAAAATTATAGTAAAATTTTCGGCAGGGTGTGACATTTTATTTATTTTTATCATTTTAATCTAAAGTTGCTGTCATTTAAAAATAATGTGGTCGAAAGGCAACTCGGGGAGGGAGGGGATATCTGGCGATTTTTTTATTGTGGCCTCATTTCAGGTTGTTTTTTTATTGATATTTCCTCTGTGTATCTGAATTTAATCTAAATTGCTTTATATGTAAATGAGGGGTTCAAATTAAAATTTTAATATCCAATAATGGAAGATAAAATGAAAACAATTTCCCGCCCCCTGTCCTCCTTGTGAGGGGAGCCCATAAACCAATAGGGGTGGGGGGGGGGAGGGGGGTTGTGGGGGGGGGGGGGGGGGGTGGGGCAGGACGGGGTCGCATAATTGATATAGTTGTATATTTGATAAAACAAAACAACACAGACATATGTAAAAAAAACAAAAAAACATTCGGGTGGTGGTGGTGGGATGGTTGTGGGGCGAAACATATTGATAAACTGATAAAACAAAACAACACAGATATATGCAAAAACAAACAAAAAACAACAACATTCGGGTGGTAGTGATGATGGTGTGTTGGGATGGTTGGGGGTGGGGGGGGGGGGGGGGGGGGGGGGGGTGGGGGGAGGGGGAGGGGTAACAAAAATTGACCAAAACAACACAGAAATATGTAAAAAAAAAAAAAAGAGAAAA
>JAWPHD010015007.1:55000-57833 GCA_037043455.1 Cyrtodaria siliqua | reverse complement strand
TGAATATATATGCGTCAAACTGAATATATATGTATAAGAACTGAATATATATGCGTAAGAACTGAATATATATTTGTAAGAACTGAATATATATGTCTAAGAACTGATTATATATGCGTAAGAACTCAATATGTATGCTTAAGAACTGATTATATGCGTAAAACTGAATATATATGTGTAAGAACTGAATATATATGCGTAAGAACTGAATATATATGCGTAAGAACTGAATATATATGTTTAAGAACTGAATATATATCAGTAAGAACTGAATATATATGCGTAAGAACGGAATATATATTTATAAGAACGGAATATATATGTGTAAGAACGGAATACATAGGCGTAAGAACGGAATATATGTGTAAGAACGGAATATATATTTGTAAGAACGGAAAATATATGTGTAAGAACGGAATATATATGTGTAAGAACTGAATATATATGTGTAAGAACGGAATATATATGTGTAAGAACTGAATATATATGTGTAAGAACTGAACATATATGTGTAAGAACTGAATATATATGCGTAAGAACTGAATATATATATGCGTAAGAACTGAATATATATGTCTAAGAACTGAATATATATCCGTAAGAACTGAATATATATGCGTAAGAACTGAACATATATGCGTAAGAACTGAATATATATGCGTAAGAACTGAATAAATATGCGTAAAACTGAATATATATGTGTAATAACTGAATATATATGCGTAAGAACTGAATATATATGCGTATGAACTGAATATATATGACTAAGAACTGAAAATATATGCGTAAGAACTGAATATAAATGCGTAAGAACTCAATATATATGCTTAAGAACTGAATACATATGCGTTAAACTTAATATATATGTGTAAGACCTGAATATATATGCGTAAGAACTGAATGTATATACGTAAAACTGAATATATATGTGTAAGAACTGAATATATATGCGTAAGAACTGAATATATATGCGTAAGAACTGAATATATTTGTGTAAGAACGGAATATATATGTGTAAGAACGGAATATATATGCGTAAGATCGGAATATATATTTATAAGAACGGAATATTTATTATAAGAACGGAAAATATATGTGTAAGAACGGAATATATATGTGTAAGAACTGAATATATATGTGTAAGAACTGAATATATATGTGTAAAAACTGAATATATATGTGTAAGAACTGAATATATATGTGTAAGAACTGAATATATATGCGTAAGACTGAATAAATATGTGTAAGAACTGAATATATATGCGTAAGAACTGAATATATATGCCTAAGAACGGAATATATATGCGTAAGAACTGAATATATATGCGTAAAACTGAATATATATGTGTAAGAACTGAATATATATTCGTAAGAACTGAATATATATGCGTAAGAACTGAATATATATGTCTAAGAACTGAATATATATGCTTAAGAACTGAATATATATGCGTAAGAACTCAATATATATGCTTAAGAACTGAATATATATGCGTAAAACTGTATACATATGTGTAAGAACTGAATATATATGCGTAAGAACTGAATATATATGCGTAAGAAATGATTATATAAGTCTAAGAACTGAATATATATCCGTAAGAAAGGAATATATATGTGTAAGAACGGAATATATATGTGTAAGAATGGAATATATATGCGTAAGGACGGAATATATATATGTAAGAACGAAATATATATTTGTAAGAACGGAAAATATATGTGTAAGAACGGAATATATATGCGTAAGAACGGAATATATATGTGTAAGAACGGAATATATATTTGTAAGAACGGAAAATATATGTGTAAGAACGGAATATATATGTGTTAGATCTGAATATATATGTGTAAGAACGGAATATATATGCGTAAGAACGGAATATATATTTTTAAGAACGGAATATATATTTGTAAGAACGGAAAATATATGTGTAAGAACGGAATATATATGTTTAAGAACGGAATATATATGTGTAAGAACTGAATATATATGTGCAAGAACTGAATATATATGTGTAAGAACTGAATATATATGTGTAAGAACTGAATATATATTCGTCAGAACTGAATATATATGCGTAAGAACTCAATATATATGCTTAAGAACTGAATATATATGCGTAAAACTGAATATATATGTGTAAGAACTGAATATATATGCGTAAGAACTGAATATTTATGCGTAAGAACTGAATATATATGCGTCAAACTGAATATATATGTATAAGAACTGAATATATATGCGTAAGAACTGAATATATATTCGTAAGAACTGAATATATATGTCTAAGAACTGATTATATATGCGTAAGAACTCAATATGTATGCTTAAGAACTGATTATATGCGTAAAACTGAATATATATGTGTAAGAACTGAATATATATGCGTAAGAACTGAATATATATGCGTAAGAACTGAATATATATGTCTAAGAACTGAATATATATCAGTAAGAACTGAATATATATGCGTAAGAACGGAATATATATTTATAAGAACGGAATATATATGTGTAAGAACGGAATACATAGGCGTAAGAACGGAATATATGTGTAAGAACGGAATATATATTTGTAAGAACGGAAAATATATGTGTAAGAACGGAATATATATGTGTAAGAACTGAATATATATGTGTAAGAACGGAATATATATGTGTAAGAACTGAATATATATGTGTAAGAACTGAACATATATGTGTAAGAACTGAATATATATGCGTAAGAACTGAATATATATATGCGTAAGAACTGAATATATATGTCTAAGAACTGAATATATATCCGTAAGAACTGAATATATATGCGTAAGAACTGAATATATATGCG
>JAWPHD010015007.1:42500-47500 GCA_037043455.1 Cyrtodaria siliqua | reverse complement strand
GACATGCCAGGCTTAGAGCCAGACAGAGAGCCAGACAGGCCAGGCAGAGAGAGAGACAGATAGACGGACCAGACACACAGAACAGACATACAGACAAACAGACAGGCCAGACAGAGACCCAGACAGACACCCAGACAGAGACCCAGACAGGCCTGACTTAGATGCAGATAGAGACCAAGACAGACAGACAGACAGAGACCCATACAGAGACCAGACAGAGACCAAGACAGGCCAGACAGAGACCCATACAGAGACCCAGACAGACATACAGAGAGAGACTTAGACAGAGACCCAGTCTGAGAGCCAGACAGGCCAGACAGGCCAGACGGAGAGCCAGACAGAGACCCAGACAGACAGACAGACAGACAGACAGACAGAGAGCACGACAGAGACCCAGACAGAGAGAAAAGACTGAACCAGACAGAGTCCTGAAAGAGACCCAGACAGACAGCCAGCCTGTCAGACAGACAGACTGACCCGAACAAAGACCCACACACCCAGACAGAGACAAAGACAGAGACCCAGACAGAGACCCAGCCAGAGACCCAGCCAGCCAGCCAGCTAGACAGGCAGACAGACAGGCCAGACAGACAGACAGGCCAGACAGAGAGCCAGCCAGACAGCCAGACAGACAGACAGACATACAGACAGACAGACAGGCCAGGCAGAGACCCAGACAGAGACCCACACAGACAGACAGAGACCCAGACAGAGACCCCGACTGAGAGTCAGACAGGCCAGACAGAGAGCCACACAGAGACCCAGATAGACAGACAGAGAGACAGACAGACAGACAGTCAGACAGACTCTCAGACAGGCCAGACAGACAGACAGACAGGTCAGACAGAGACCCAGACAGAGACCTAGACAGAGACACAGAAATGCCATACAGAGACCCAGACAGAGACCAAGACAGACAGACAGACAGACACCCAGACAGAGACCCAGATTGAGAGCCATACAGGCCAGACAGAGAGCCAGAGAGAGAGCCATACAGACAGACAGCCAGCCAGACAGAAATACAGACATGCCAGACAGAGACCCAGACAGAGACCCAGACAGACAGACAGACAGACAGACAGACAGACAGACAGACAGACAGACAGACAGACAGACAGACAGACATACAGACAGACAGACAGACAGACAGAGACCCAGACAGAGACCCAGACAGAGAGCCAGACAGGCCAGACAGAGAACCAAACAGAGACCCACACAAACAGACAGACAGACATACAGACAGAGACAAGATAGGCCTGACAGAGGGCCAGACAGAGAGACAGACAGACAGACAGTCAGACAGACTCTCAGACAGGCCAGACAGACAGACAGACAGGTCAGACAGAGACCCAGACAGAGACCTAGACAGAGACACAGAAATGCCATACAGAGACCCAGACAGAGACCAAGACAGACAGACAGACAGACACCCAGACAGAGACCCAGATTGAGAGCCATACAGGCCAGACAGAGAGCCAGAGAGAGAGCCATACAGACAGACAGCCAGCCAGACAGAAATACAGACATGCCAGACAGAGACCCAGACAGAGACCCAGACAGACAGACAGACAGACAGACAGACAGACAGACAGACAGACAGACAGACAGACAGACAGACAGACAGACAGACAGACAGACAGACAGACAGACAGACAGACAGACAGAGACCCAGACAGAGACCCAGACAGAGAGCCAGACAGGCCAGACAGAGAACCAAACAGAGACCCACACAAACAGACAGACAGACATACAGACAGAGACAAGATAGGCCTGACAGAGGGCCAGACAGAGAGCCAGACCGGCTAGACATAGACCCAGCCAGGCCAGGCAGAGAGCCAGACAGAGACCCAGACATGCCAGGCAGAAAGCCATACAGAGAGCCGGACAGGCCAGGCAGAGAGAGAGACAGACAGACGGACCAGACACACAAAACAGACAGACAGACAGACAGGCCAGACAGAGACCCAGACAGACACCCAGACAGAGACCCTGACAGGCCTGACTTAGACGCAGACAGAGACCAAGACAGACAGACAGACGGAGACCCAGACAGAGACCCAGACAGAGACCAAGACAGGCCAGACAGAGACCCAGACAGAAACCCACACACCCAGACAGAGACAAAGACAGAGACCCAGACAGAGACCCAGCCAGAGACCCACCCAGCCAGCCAGCCAGACAGGCAGACAGACATGCCAGACGGACAGACAGGCCAGACAGAGAGCCAGCCAGACAGCCAGCCAGACAGACAGACAGACATACATACAGACAGACAGGCCAGGCAGAGACCCAGACAGAGACCCAGACATGCCAGACATAGACCCAGACAGAGACCCAGACAGAAAGACAGAGACCCAGACAGAGACCCAGACTGAGAGCCAGACAGGCCAGACAGAGAGCCACACAGAGACCCAGATAGACAGACAGACAGACAGACAGACAGTCAGACAGACTGACAGACAGGCCAGACAGACAGACAGACAGACAGGTCAGACAGAGACCCAGACAGAGACCTAGACAGAGACACAGACAGGCCAGACAGAGACCCAGACAGAGATCAAGACAGACAGACAGACAGACACCCAGACAGAGACCCAGACTGAGAGCCATACAGGCCAGACAGAGAGCCAGACAGAGAGCCATACAGACAGACAGCCAGCCAGACAGAAATACAGACATGCCAGACAGAGACCCAGACAGAGACCCAGACATACACACAGACACACAGACAGACAGACATACAGACCAGACATACAGACAGACAGACAGACAGACAGACAGTCAGACAGACAGACAGACAGACAGACAGACAGACAGACAGACAGACAGACAGACAGACAGACAGACAGACAGACAGAGAGAGAGAGAGACAGACAGACAGACAGACAGACAGACAGACAGAAAGACAGACAGAGACCCAGACAGAGACCCAGACAGAGAGCCAGACAGGCCAGACAGAGAACCAAACAGAGACCCACACAGACAGACAGACAGACATACAGACAGAGACAAGATAGGCCAGACAGAGGGCCAGACAGAGAGCCAGACCGGCTAGACATAGACCCAGCCAGGCCAGGCAGAGAGCCAGACCTCTAGAGACCCAGACATGCCAGGCAGAAAGCCATACAGAGAGCCAGACAGGCCACGCAGAGAGAGAGACATACAGACGGACCAGACACACAAAACAGACAGACAGACAGACAGGCCAGACAGAGACCCAGACAGACACCCAGACTGAGACCCAGACAGGCCTGACTTAGACGCAGACAGAGACCAAGACAGACAGACAGACGGAGACCCAGACAGAGACCCAGACAGAGACCAAGACAGGTTAGACAGAGACCCAGACAGAGACCCAGACAGACATACAGACAGAGACCCAGACAGAGACCCAGACAGGCCAGACAGGCCAGACAGAGAGCTAGACAGAGAGCCATTAAGGCCAGACAGAGACCCAGACAGAGACCCAGACAGACAGACAGACACACAGTCAGACAGACAGACAGACATACAGAGCCCAGACAGAGAC
This sequence comes from Cyrtodaria siliqua, assembly GCA_037043455.1. Lineage (NCBI taxonomy): Eukaryota > Metazoa > Mollusca > Bivalvia > Adapedonta > Hiatellidae > Cyrtodaria > Cyrtodaria siliqua. Next base: position 43,971 of record JAWPHD010015007.1, on the reverse strand, counting down.
AAGATAGGCCAGACAGAGGGCCAGACAGAGAGCCAGACAGGCTAGACAGAGACCCAGCCAGGCCAGGCAGAGAACCAGACAGAGACCCAAACATGACAGGCAGAGAGCCAGACAGAGACCCAGACAGGCCAGGCAGAGAGAGATACAGACAGACCAGACAGACAGAAAGACATGCCAGACAGAGACCCAGACAGGCCATACAGAGACCACACCGAGAGACAGACAGACAGACAGACAGACAGACAGACAGAGACCCAGACAGAGACCCAGACAGAGACCCAGACAGAGACCCAGACAGAGAGCCAGACAGGCCAGACAGTGAGCAAGACAGACGGACAGACAGACAGACAGACATACATACAGACAGACAGACAGACAGACAGACAGAGACCAGACAGAGACCCAGACATACACACAGACACACAGACAGACAGACATACAGACCAGACATACAGACAGACAGACAGACAGGCCAGACAGAGACACAGACAGAGACCCAGACAGGCCAGACAGACACCCAGACAAAGACCCAGACAGACAGACAGACAGAGTCCCAGACAGAGACAAAGACAGACAGCCAGCCAGTCAGACAGACAGACAGACAGACAGACAGACAGACAGACCCAGACAGACACGCAGACAGATACCCAGCCAGCCAGACAGCCAGCCAGACAGGCATACAGACATGCCAGACAGAGACGCAGACAGAGACCCAGACAGGCCAGACAGAGACCCAAACAGAGACCCATTCAGACAGACAGATATACAGACCGTGACCCAGACAGAGACCAGACAGAGACAAGATAGGCCAGACAGAGGGCCAGACAGAGAGCAAGACAGGCTAGACAGAGACCCAGCCAGGCCAGGAAGAGATCCAGACAGACAGACGGACCAGACAGACAGACAGACAGACAAGCAGACAGATATACAGACAGACAGGCCAGACAGAGACCCAGACAGAGACCCAGACATGCCAGAAAGAGACCCAGACATACAGCCAGACAGACAGACAGACAGACAGACAGGCCAGACAGACAGACAGACAGACAGACAGACAGACAGACAGGCCAGTCAGAGACCTAGACAGAGACCAGACAGACAGACAGAGAGACAGAGAGTCAGACAGAGACCCAGACAGAGAGCAAGACAGGCCAGACAGAGACACAAACAAAGACCCAGACAGACAGACAGACAGAGACCGAGACAGAGACCCAGACAGGCCAGACATTGACCCAGACAAAGATCCAGACAGAGTCAGCCAGCCAGCCAGACAGACAGATAGACAGGCCAGACAGAGACGCAGACAGAGACCCAGACAGGCCAGACAAAGACCCATACAGAGAGACAGACAGACAGGCCAGACAGACAAGCCAGACAGAGACGCAGACAGAGACCCAGACAGGCCAGACAAAGACCCATACAGAGAGCCAGCCAGACAGAAAGACAGACAGAGAGAGACCCAGACAGAGAC
>JAWPHD010015007.1:15000-22500 GCA_037043455.1 Cyrtodaria siliqua | reverse complement strand
AGAGAGCCATACAGACAGACAGACAGATAGATATATATACATACAGACAGACAGACAGAGACCAGACAGAGACCCAGACATACACACAGACACACAGACAGACAGACAGACAGACCAGACATACAGACAGACAGACAGGCCAGACAGAGACACAGACAGAGACCCAGATAGGCCAGACAGAGACCCAGACAAAGACCCAGACAGACAGCCAGCCAGTCAGACAGACAGACAGACAAACCCAGACAGACACTCAGACAGAGACCCAGCCAGAGACCCAGCCAGAGACCCAGCCAGACAGACAGCCAGCCAGACAGACAGACAGACAGGCCAGACAGACAGACAGACAGGCCAGACAGAGACGCATACAGAGACCCAGACAGGCCAGACAGAGACCCAAACAGAGACCCATTCAGACAGACAGATATACAGACCGTGACCCAGACAGAGACCAGACAGAACCAAGATAGGCCAGACAGAGGGCCAGACAGAGAGAAAGACAGGCTAGACAGAGACCCAGCCAGGCCAGGCAGAGAGCCAGACAGAGACCCAGACATGCCAGGCAGAGACCCAGACAGACAGACAGACAGACAGACTGACAGCCAGACAGACAGACAGACAGACAGACAGACAGACAGACAGACAGGCTAGGCAGTGAGCCAGACAGAGACCCAGACAGGCCAGGCAGGCAGACATACAGACATACAGACAGACAGACAGACAGACAGACAGACAGACAGACAGACATACAGACAGACAGACAGACAGACAGACAGACAGACAGACAGACAGACAGACAGACAGACAGACAGACAGACAGAAAGACAGGCAGAGAGCCAGACAGGCTAGGCTTAGAGCCAGACAGAGAGCCAGACAGAAAGCCAGACAGGCCAGACAGCCAGACAGACAGACAGACAGACAGAGGGCCAGACAGAGAGCCAGACAGAGACCCAGACAGGCCAGACAGAGACCCAGACAGGTCAGACAGACAGACAGACATACAGACAGACATACAGACAGACAGACAGACAGACAGACAGAGGGCCAGACAGAGACCCAGACAGAGACCAGACAGGCCATGCAGAGAGCAAGACAGAGATCCAGAGAGGCCAGACAGACAGACAGACAGAAAGACAGACAGACAGACAGACAGACAGACAGACAGACAGACAGACAGACAGACAGAATGACAGACAGGCTAGGCAGAGAGCCAGACAGAGAGCCAGACAGAGACCAGACAGGCCAGGCAGACAGGCCAGGCATGCAGGCAGGAAGGCAGACAAACAGACAGACAGACAGACAGACAGACAGACAGACAGACAGACAGACAGACAGACAGACAGACAGACAGACAGACAGACATACAGACAGACAGACAGACAGACAGACAGACAGACAGACAGACAGACAGACAGACAGACAGACAGACAGACAGACAGACAGACAGACAGACAGACAGACAGACAGACAGACAGACAGGCTAGGCAGTGAGCCAGACAGAGACCCAGACAGGCCAGGCAGGCAGACAGACAGACATACATACAGAGACCCAGACAGAGACCCAGACAGTTACCCAGACAGAGAGCCAGACAGGCCAGACAGTGAGCAAGACAGAGAGCCATACAGACAGACAGACAGATAGATATATATACATACAGACAGACAGACAGAGACCAGACAGAGACCCAGACATACACACAGACACACAGACAGACAGACAGACAGACCAGACATACAGACAGACAGACAGGCCAGACAGAGACACAGACAGAGACCCAGATAGGCCAGACAGAGACCCAGACAAAGACCCAGACAGACAGCCAGCCAGTCAGACAGACAGACAGACAAACCCAGACAGACACTCAGACAGAGACCCAGCCAGAGACCCAGCCAGAGACCCAGCCAGACAGACAGCCAGCCAGACAGACAGACAGACAGGCCAGACAGACAGACAGACAGGCCAGACAGAGACGCATACAGAGACCCAGACAGGCCAGACAGAGACCCAAACAGAGACCCATTCAGACAGACAGATATACAGACCGTGACCCAGACAGAGACCAGACAGAACCAAGATAGGCCAGACAGAGGGCCAGACAGAGAGAAAGACAGGCTAGACAGAGACCCAGCCAGGCCAGGCAGAGAGCCAGACAGAGACCCAGACATGCCAGGCAGAGAGCCAGACAGAGACCCAGACAGGCCAGGCAGAGAGAGAGACAGACAGACGGACCAGACAGACAGACAGACAGACAGACAGACAGACAGACAGACAGACACAGACAGACAGACAGACAGACAGACAGACAGACAGACAGACAGACAGACAGAGACCGAGACAGAGAACCAGACATAGAGCCATACAGGCTAGACAGTGAGCCAGACAGAGAGCTTGACAGACAGACTGACATACACACAGACAGACAGACAGAAATAGACAGACAGACAGACAGAGATAGACAGACAGACAGGCCAGACAAAGAGCCAGGCAGTGTCCCAGACAGACAGACAGACAGACAGAGAGCCAGACAGAGACCCATACAGAGAGCCAGACAGGCCAGACAGAGACCCAGACAGAGACCCAGATAGACAGACAGACATACAGACAGAACGGCCAGACATACAGACAGACAGACAGGTCAGACACAGACAGAGACCTAGACAGAGACCCAGACAGGCCAGACAGAGACCCAGACAAAGACCCAGACAGAGCCAGCCAGCCAGCCAGGCAGACAGATAGACAGGACAGACAGACAGACAGACAGACAGGCCAGACAGAGACGCAGACAGAGACCCAGACAGGCCAGACAGAGACCCAGACAGAGATCCAGACAGACAGACAGACAGACAGAGAGAGAGACAGACAGACCAGACAGACAGAAAGACAGGCCATACAGAAAACCAGACAGGCCATATAGAGACAACACAGAGACCCAGACAGACAGACAGACAGACAGACAGACAGACAGACAGACATACAGACAGACAGACAGACAGACAGACAGACAGACAGACAGACAGACAGACAGACAGACAGACAGACAGACAGACAGACAGACAGACAGACAGACAGAAAGACAGGCAGAGAGCCAGACAGGCTAGGCTTAGAGCCAGACAGAGAGCCAGACAGAAAGCCAGACAGGCCAGACAGCCAGACAGACAGACAGACAGACAGAGGGCCAGACAGAGAGCCAGACAGAGACCCAGACAGGCCAGACAGAGACCCAGACAGGTCAGACAGACAGACAGACATACAGACAGACATACAGACAGACAGACAGACAGACAGACAGAGGGCCAGACAGAGACCCAGACAGAGACCAGACAGGCCATGCAGAGAGCAAGACAGAGATCCAGAGAGGCCATACAGACAGACAGACAGAAAGACAGACAGACAGACAGACAGACAGACAGACAGACAGACAGACAGACAGACAGACAGACAGACAGACAGACAGACAGACAGAATGACAGACAGGCTAGGCAGAGAGCCAGACAGAGAGCCAGACAGAGACCAGACAGGCCAGGCAGACAGGCCAGGCAGGCAGGCAGGAAGGCAGACAAACAGACAGACAGACAGACAGACAGACAGACAGACAGACAGACAGACAGACAGACAGACAGACAGACATACAGACAGACAGACATACAGACAGACAGACAGACAGACAGACAGACAGACAGACAGACAGACAGACAGACAGACAGACAGACAGACAGACAGACAGACAGACAGACAGACAGACAGACAGACAGACAGACAGACAGACAGACAGACAGACAGACAGACAGACAGACAGACAGACAGGCTAGGCAGTGAGCCAGACAGAGACCCAGACAGGCCAGGCAGGCAGACAGACAGACATACATACAGAGACCCAGACAGAGACCCAGACAGTTACCCAGACAGAGAGCCAGACAGGCCAGACAGTGAGCAAGACAGAGAGCCATACAGACAGACAGACAGATAGATATTTATACATACAGACAGACAGACAGAGACCAGACAGAGACCCAGACATACACACAGACACACAGACAGACAGACAGACAGACCAGACATACAGACAGACAGACAGGCCAGACAGAGACACAGACAGAGACCCAGATAGGCCAGACAGAGACCCAGACAAAGACCCAGACAGACAGCCAGCCAGTCAGACAGACAGACAGACAAACCCAGACAGACACTCAGACAGAGACCCAGCCAGAGACCCAGCCAGAGACCCAGCCAGACAGACAGCCAGCCAGACAGACAGACAGACAGGCCAGACAGACAGACAGACAGGCCAGACAGAGACGCATACAGAGACCCAGACAGGCCAGACAGAGACCCAAACAGAGACCCATTCAGACAGACAGATATACAGACCGTGACCCAGACAGAGACCAGACAGAACCAAGATAGGCCAGACAGAGGGCCAGACAGAGAGAAAGACAGGCTAGACAGAGACCCAGCCAGGCCAGGCAGAGAGCCAGACAGAGACCCAGACATGCCAGGCAGAGAGCCAGACAGAGACCCAGACAGGCCAGGCAGAGAGAGAGACAGACAGACGGACCAGACAGACAGACAGACAGACAGACAGACAGACAGACAGACAGACAGACAGACAGACAGACACAGACAGACAGACAGACAGACAGACAGACAGACAGACAGACAGACAGAGACCGAGACAGAGAACCAGACATAGAGCCATACAGGCTAGACAGTGAGCCAGACAGAGAGCTTGACAGACAGACTGACATACACACAGACAGACAGACAGAAATAGACAGACAGACAGACAGAGATAGACAGACAGACAGGCCAGACAAAGAGCCAGGCAGTGTCCCAGACAGACAGACAGACAGACAGAGAGCCAGACAGAGACCCATACAGAGAGCCAGACAGGCCAGACAGAGACCCAGACAGAGACCCAGATAGACAGACAGACATACAGACAGAACGGCCAGACATACAGACAGACAGACAGGTCAGACACAGACAGAGACCTAGACAGAGACCCAGACAGGCCAGACAGAGACCCAGACAAAGACCCAGACAGAGCCAGCCAGCCAGCCAGGCAGACAGATAGACAGGACAGACAGACAGACAGACAGACAGGCCAGACAGAGACGCAGACAGAGACCCAGACAGGCCAGACAGAGACCCAGACAGAGATCCAGACAAACAGACAGACAGACAGAGAGAGAGACAGACAGACCAGACAGACAGAAAGACATGCCATACAGAAAACCAGACAGGCCATATAGAGACAACACAGAGACCCAGACAGACAGACAGACAGACAGACAGACAGACAGACAGACAGACAGACATACAGACAGACAGACAGACAGACAGACAGACAGACAGACAGACAGACAGACAGACAGACAGACAGACAGACAGACAGACAGACAGACAGACAGACAGACAGACAGACAGACAGACAGACAGACAGACATAGACCCAGACAGAGACCCAGACAGTTACCCAGACAGAGAGCCAGACAGGCCAGACAGTGAGCAAGACAGAGAGCCATACAGACAGACAGACAGACAGATATACATACAGGCAGACAGACAGACAGACAGACAGACAGACAGACAGACAGAGACCAGACAGATACCCAGACATACACACAGATACACAGACAGACAGACAGACAGACAGACAGACAGAGACCCAGACAGAGACCCAGACTGAGAGCCAGACAGGCCAGACAGGCCAGACAGAGAGCCAGACAGAGAGCCATTAAGGCCAGACAGAGACCCAGACAGAGACCCAGACAGAGACCCAGACAGACAGACAGACAGACAGACAGACAGACAGACAGACAGACAGACAGACAGACAGACAGACAGACAGACAGACAGACAGACAGACAGAGACCCAGACAGAGACCCAGACAGAGACCCAGACAGAGACCCAGACAGTTACCCAGACAGAGAGCCAGACAGGCCAGACAGTGAGCAAGACAGAGAGCCATACAGACAGACAGACAGATATACATACAGACAGACAGACAGAGACCAGACAGAGACCCAGACATACACACATACACACAGACAGACAGACAGACCCAGACGGACACTCAGACAGAGACCCAGCCAGAGACCCAGCCAGAGACCCAGCCAGACAGACAGCCAGACAGACAGACAGACAGACAGACAGACACTCAGACAGGCTAGGCAGAGAGCCAGACAGAGAGCCAGACAGAGACCAAACAGGCCAGGCAGGCAGGCAGGCAGACAGACAGACAGACAGACAGAAAGACAGACAGACAGACAGACAGACAGACAGACAGACAGACAGACAGACAGACAGACAGACAGACAGACAGACAGATAGACAGGCTAGTCAGTGAGCCAGACAGAGACCCAGACAGAGACCCAGACAGGCCAGACAGAGACCCAGACTGAGAGCCAGACAGAGAGCCATTAAGGCCAGACAGACTGTCTGTCTGTCTGTCTGTCTGTCTGTCTAACCTGTCTGGGTCTCTGTCTGGCCTGTCTGGGTCTCTGTCTGGGTCTCTGTCTGGCCCTCTCTCTGTCTGTCTGTCTGTCTGTCTGTCTGTCTGTCTGTCTGTCTGTCTGTCTGTATGTCTGTCTGTATGTCTGTCTGTATGTCTGTCTGTCTGTCTGTCTGTCTGTCTGTCTGTCTGTCTGTCTGTCTGTCTGTCTGTCTGTCTGTCTGTCTGTCTGTCTGTCTGTCTGTCTGTCTGTCTGTCTGTCTGTCTGTCTGTCTGTCTGTCTGTCTGTCTGTCTGTCTGTCTGTCTGTATGTCTGTCTGTCTGTCTGTCTGTCTGTCTGTCTGTCTGCCTGTCTGGGTCTCTGTATGGGTCTCTGTCTGGCCTGTCTGGCTCTCTGTATGGGTCTCTGTCTGGCTCTCTGTCTGTCTGTCTGTCTGAGACACTGCCTGGCTCTTTGTCTGGCCTGTCTGTCTGTCTATCTCTGTCTGTCTGTCTGTCTGTGTGTATGTCAGTCTGTCTGTCTAGCTCTCTGTCTGGCTCACTGTCTAGCCTGTCTGGCTCTCTGTCTGGTTCTCTGTCTCGGTCTCTGTCTGTCTGTCTGTCTGGGTCTTTGTCTGTGTCTCTGTCTGGCCTGTCTTGGTCTCTGTCTAGGTCTCTGTCTGGGTCTCTGTCTGACCTGTCTGTCTGTCTGTCTGTCTGTCCGGCCTTTCTGTCTGTCTGTCTATCTGGGTCTCTGTATGGGTCTCTGTCTGGCCTGTCTGGCTCTCTGTCTGGGGCTCTGTCTGACTCTCTTTCTGTCTGTCTGTCTGTCTGTCTGTCTGTCTGTCTGTCTGTCTGTCTGTCTGTGTCTGTCTGTCTGTCTGTCTGTCTGTCTGTCTGTCTGTCTGTCTGGCCTCTCTGTGTCTCTGTCTGGCTCTCTGCATGGCCTGTCTGGGTCTCTGTCTGCCTCTCTGTCTAGCTTGTCTTGCTCTCTGTCTGGCACTCTGTCTGTCTGTCTGTCTGTCTGTCTGTCTGTCTGTCTGTCTGTCTGTCTGTCTGTCTGTCTGAC
>JAWPHD010015007.1:5000-7500 GCA_037043455.1 Cyrtodaria siliqua | reverse complement strand
TGTCTGTCTGTCTGTCTGTCCTGTCTGTCTGTCTGTCGGTCTGGCTCTCTGGCTGTCTGTCTGGGTCTCTGTCTGGCCTGTCTGGCTCTCTGTCTGGGTCTCTGTCTGGTCTCTGTCTGGGTCTCTCTCTGTCTGTCTGTCTGTCTGGCTGGCTCTATGTATGGGTCTTTGTCTGGCCTGTCTGATCTCTGTCTGCGTCTCTGTCTGGCCTGTCTGTCTGGCCTGTCTGTCTGTCTCTCTGTATGGGTCTTTGTCTGGCCTGTCTGGGCCTCTGTCTGCGTCTCTGTCTGGCCTGTCTATCTGTCTGTCTGGCTGGCTGGCTGACTCTGTCTGGATCTTTGTCTAGGTCAATGTCTGGCCTGTCTGGGTCTCTGTCTCGGTCTCTGTCTGTCTGTCTGTCTGTCTGGGTCTTTGTCTGTGTCTCTGTCTGGCCTGTCTTGCTCTCTGTCTGGGTCTCTGTCTGACTCTCTGTCTGTCTGTCTGTCTGTCTGTCTGGTCTCTGTCTAGGTCTCTGACTGGCCTGTCTGTCTGTCTGTCTGTCTGTCTGGCCTGTCTGTCTGTCTGTCTGGCTGTATGTCTGGGTCTCTTTCTGGCATGTCTGGGTCTTTGTCTGGGTCTCTGTCTGGCCTGTCTGTCTGTATATCTGTCTGTATGTCTGTCTGTCTGTCTGTCTGTCTGTCTGTCTGTCTGTCTGTCTGTCTGTCTGTCTGGTCCGTCTGTCTGTCTGGCTCTCTTCCTGGCCTGGCTGGGTCTCTGTCTAGCCTGTCTTGCTCTCTGTCTGGCCCTCTGTCAGGCCTATCTTGTCTCTGTCTGGTCTCTGTCTGGGTCACGGTCTGTATATCTGTCTGTCTGAATGGGTCTCTGTTTGGGTCTCTGTCTGGCCTGTCTGGGTCTCTGTCTGCGTCTCTGTCTGGCCTGTCTGTATGCCTGTCTGGCTGTCTGTCTGGCTGACTGGGTCTCTGTCTGCGTGTCTGTCTGGGTCTGTCTGTCTGTCTGTCTGTCTGTCTGTCTGTATGTCTGTCTGTCTGTCTGTCTGTCTGTCTGTCTGTCTGTCTGTCTGTCTGACTGGCTGGCTGTCTGTCTGGGTCTCTGTCTGGGACTCTGTCTGTCTGTCTGTCTGGGTCTTTGTCTGGGTGTCTGTCTGGCCTGTCTGGGTCTCTGTCTGTGTCTCTGTCTGGCCTGTCTGTGTGTCTGTCTGTATGTCTGGTCTGTATGTCTGTCTGTCTGTGTGTCTGTGTGTATGTCTGGGTCTCTGTCTGGTCTCTGTCTGTATGTCTGTCTGTCTGTATGTATGTCTGTCTGTCTGTCCGTATGGCTCTCTGTCTTGCTCACTGTCTGGCCTGTCTGGCTCTCTGTCTGGGTAACTGTCTGGGTCTCTGTCTGGGTCTCTGTCTGGGTCTCTGTCTGTCTGTCTCTCGGTGTGGTCTCTGTATGGCCTGTCTGGGTCTCTGTCTGGCATATCTTTCTGTCTGTCTGGTCTGTCTGTCTCTCTCTCTGCCTGGCCTGTCTGGGTCTCTGTCTGACTCTCTGCCTGTCATGTTTGGGTCTCTGTCTGGTTCTCTGCCTGGCCTGGCTGGGTCTCTGTCAAGCCTGTCTGGCTCTCTGTCTGGCCCTCTGTCTGGCCTATCTTGTCTCTGTCTGGCTGGCTCTCTGTATGGGTCTTTGTCTGGCCTGTCTGATCTCTGTCTGCGTCTCTGTCTGGCCTGTCTGTCTGGCCTGTCTGTCTGTCTCTCTGTATGGGTCTTTGTCTGGCCTGTCTGGGTCTCTGTCTGCGTCTCTGTCTGGCCTGTCTATCTGTCTGTCTGGCTGGCTGGCTGACTCTGTCTGGATCTTTGTCTAGGTCAATGTCTGGCCTGTCTGGGTCTCTGTCGCGGTCTCTGTCTGTCTGTCTGTCTGTCTGGGTCTTTGTCTGTGTCTCTGTCTGGCCTGTCTTGCTCTCTGTCTGGGTCTCTGTCTGACTCTCTGTCTGTCTGTCTGTCTGTCTGTCTGGTCTCTGTCTAGGTCTCTGACTGGCCTGTCTGTCTGTCTGTCTGTCTGTCTGTCTGGCCTGTCTGTCTGTCTGTCTGGCTGTATGTTTGGGTCTCTTTCTGGCATGTCTGGGTCTTTGTCTGGGTCTCTGTCTGGCCTGTCTGTCTGTCTGACTGTGTGTGTGTCTGTCTGTCTGGGTCTCTGTCTGGGTCTCTGTCTGGCCTTAATGGCTCTCTGTCTAGCTCTCTGTCTGTCTGTCTGTCTGTCTGTCTGGTCCGTCTGTCTGTCTGGCTCTCTTCCTGGCCTGGCTGGGTCTCTGTCTAGCCTGTCTTGCTCTCTGTCTGGCCCTCTGTCAGGCCTATCTTGTCTCTGTCTGGTCTCTGTCTGGGTCACGGTCTGTATATCTGTCTGTCTGAATGGGTCTTTGTTTGGGTCTCTGTCTGGCCTGTCTGGGTCTCTGTCTGCGTCTCTGTCTGGCCTGTCTGGCTGGCTGTCTGGCTGGCTGTCTGGCTGGCTGGGTCTCTGTCTGCGT
>JAWPHD010015006.1:0-57840 GCA_037043455.1 Cyrtodaria siliqua | reverse complement strand
ATGAACTTGGTCTAATAAATATTATGCGCAATTAACATTAACCCCAAGAGTTATCTACTTATTGGATTTAAGTAATTTAGTCGGAAACCTAAGAAAACATACATTATTAAAACATTACAAGGGCCATACTCCGACATGATAGATAGATAGATATTTATATCTCTCAGATGTACATGAGAGCATATACATATAATTGTAACAATATACTTAAAATTCAATTACAATTTAGCAATTTTTAACGTATTTATATATTGGAATAGATAACCTTATATAACATCATGCAACACAGGTCGACTAATGATTAATTTTACAACGTCTAAACATGAGTTGAGAATAAATACTATTTATATGAATCATATATCGCCATGTATTAACCATTATGCTCATGACTCTTGCCGAAACGAAACACAGGAAGAGACAAAATGGTGCAATATACTCAGCTTAAATTAGCAATAATAGCGCCTATATATTGTCATGTACCTATATTTTATGAACTTTTGCCGAAACGAAACTCAAGCTAGGAAAAAAGTGGAACAGATTTACCGCATAGCTCTATTTAGTTTACGCATCCGCATCACAAATAAGTAATATAGACTTATTAAGCAATAGTATGAAACACTCTATTGCAAAGATTAATTACTACTTGCTATAGTAAAACTTACATACCAAGTATTTATCGATAGTAGTGTACTATCTACACAAAATAATACGAATATTCCCCAGCAATCACTGTCCTCCATGTTTCAAATGAGTGGATTATAAATTTTAAAGTTACTTATAGCGGAGGTAACCGAAATAATCATCAACTTTTGAAATCCAAGGGTCATTGAACTCTGACATTACAGGTACTATCTGGGCTGGGTTATCGAACTTGGACCCAGTTATTGAGCGGAAACCGTAAAGCATTGTCAATTTTTTGTAAAAACACCATTGGTTCATATCTCTGACAAGATAGGTGCGATCTGGCTGGTTTATCGAACTTTGGGCCGTGATATTATGCCCATATAATCATTGTCCTACGTATCTCATCAAGATTTGGGTTATACATATCAAAGTTACAGGTCGGGGAAACGAGTTTGGCGACGGAAAGTACGGGAACGACGACTGAAATGCAAATTCAATAATCCGTCGCCTTTGACGGTGAGGATAGCAACATAAAAGGTGGATAACTATAAGCAAAGTATGCGACACCAAAAACTCCGATACGCGTTTATCCAGTCCGGCCTGCCTTAATTATATTTAGGCGATGGGGACACGTTACTTGTTAGCAGGATTTTGATAAGGGATATTTCCGAATCAATAAAACATGTTTAAAAACCATTTTTTGTCAAACAAAAATTGCGCTACACCTGTTTAAAGATTACCTATTAAATGTTCTACATTTTACAATATGCAATACCGTTTTAAGCCCAAATACTAAGGGGGGGCGTTTTTTAGAAAGTATAGAGGAAAAAATATATTAGATAAACTGTTAAGGACACGACAAGACATAGCTGAGAGACATACATCTATACCGTTGCCAACACTTTTCAGGATTTTGGTATGATCGCCATCATATTTTTGTCAACAATTTATACGGGTCATCGCTCACGATGACAGAGAAAAGCATAGTAGGCGTAAATATAAATGTGTCACCAACTAAAACATGCAACATGCGCACAAGTATACTTTTCGAATTGTTTAGGTCCTGTACTGGTAACTAATATTGTGAGTGTTTCGAGTTTAGTTAACTATTATTGTATCGAAGTGTTATAGCATATGGTTGATATATTATGTTCTACAGATTTCAAATGATACAAGATTGTCGAAATATCCATTAACATATCCATACTAAAATAAGATCTCTCATCGCTTAATGGGATATATGGATGGGTAAATCTTTCTTTGTGTTTACTTTTGACAGTAGAGACTTGTCCTGCGTTTTGGTGGAGACTACTGAAATTGTTTTTATTAAGATGTACTGCCTTGTTATTATGCGTTTGTGATGAGGTTTTCACCGTTGTTTTCTTGATATTATTGATCGACGTCGTGAACATTCAGGCTTTTCTGATTGTCGTTTTTAAATTCCTTTCTGGAAACTGTGACCTAATACTTGACCCAGTTGTTTCATTTTTACTACGAGTCCAATCGAAGTTTCCTCTATACACAGGGAAGTGGCGGACTTGCCTCCTGGATTTTTTTTTAGATGAATACACTTTTTTTCAATTGATTTAGAGATTTTCCGTCTTTAAACACGTCTAAACCTGCAGATGTTTTCAGTATCATCCTCTGATTTATAGTATTTGTTAATTTAGGACGAGATGGTGTCCGCAGTCAGTGTGTTTTGTTAGCAATTAATCAATGTCATCTAATAGTGTATAAAGGAAAACATTATAAATCCAAGAGAATGTAAAGGGCCGCACAACAACAACAACAACAACATCTATTTCATAAAAAAAACATAAAAACAACAACAAAAAAACAACAACAAACAAAAAAACAATAAAGACCAAGTTTACATTGCGGTGTACATGTATTTCGAACCGTTTTACACCTTTAGTTTTCTTTTTTTACTCTGATACACGAACTTATACATACCATATGTTCGCTATTTTTTACTCCCCAGCTCTGCCCCCACCCCCACTGCATTTTATCATAAAGAAAGACTGTATTGCAACAATAACCCACACTCTCGTGCACTCGTGTAATTTGTACATGGACACCTCGACATACCAAAGTGAAATGTTTTGAAAACCCTGAGGGACTACTAGCGTCATTACTTCTAACTTCATGACTTTCTAACTGCACGATTTAATTTACTGCTTTTTAACTTCACGAACTTCTTACTTCATTTACTTCTAATTTCACCGACTAAATGATGTCTATCTTCATGACTTATAACTTCGATGACTAATAACTTGATTTCATATTCATGAACTTCTATATTTCATGACTTCTAAATTTATGACGTAAAAGTCGTGAAGATAACAGTACAGAAGTTAGAAATAATGAATTAAGAAGACACACGAAGGTAAGAATTAATGAAGTTAGCACGATGAAGTAAGTAAGGAAGTGAGAAGTCGTCCCTAACTTAGAAGCCAACGACGTAAGAAGTCCTTTGTGTCGTGAAGTAAGAAGTCTGAAGTTAGAAGCCATTCATTTGGCGAAGTTAACAATGATGACGTTAGAAGTAAGGAAGTCAGAAGTCCACCAGGGCTTCCATAGAAAGCTTTGTTGACCTGGGAAAGAAACGAGGCTAACAAAATCGGATTGGTAACTGTTACGCTGTAAAGCATGTACACAGTCTAATGCATGTTAACTTATGCAACCATAATAACCATGTCTTAAAGGGAATACAGCCAATCTTTATTATTGAGGATTCTGGGAAAAACTTGGAAATGGGTGAAATAATTACTCACAAATCGGATGATAAACACATAGTAGATATGATCGTTTGAAGGTTCTGTTGAAACTGCATATGGATGACGCCATTTTTAGAGCGTATGACATCACAGTTCTAAATGACCATATATGAAATATTGATAATAATGAATATTTACTCATTTATAGGGGGAAAAATTGAAGCTAACTGTATGAAGAATATGTATAACTACATGGCAATTAATGCTTGTATATGACAGTTAAGGAGGTTGCAATTCATTTGCAGTGATTTGCTTTGCTTTAAATGATACTGATCAATATTCCATATTATGGCAATATGGAAACTAAGACGTCATAGTTTTCAAAACAAGGTGGCTCCCATAGCCATTTTAGAACAACCTTTCAAATGGTCATATCTTTTTTGTTTGTCATCCGTTTTGATTATTCTTTCACCTTTTTGCAAGTTTTTAGAACTCTCAATAAAAGAGGCAGATTGGCTGTGTCGCTACATACCCCTTTAATATGCTTCACTTCATTTTATTTTTCTTTACGCAAATTGATTCCATTATTTTATGTCAATCTATCGTTTAATTGTTTATATATTTAGGACATAATATTCTTGTAATGTATTCTCATTTAAAGCAGCCACTTTTTAATTAATTAGCCTGGAACCATCATTTTAAATTACCGTATTTTTTTAAATTATTAATTTTTTTTAAATGACTACTCTAAATGTCGAAAACATTACATTTACAGACAATAGTATTTATGTTTTCATTAAAAAAACCACCATTACTCAACTAGCATTGTTCTTTATTTTTATACTTTATTAAAATACGTTCCACTTGCTAGCATAAGCGTATATAACCAGTATAGGAAAGTGACACATGCAAACTGTCAATCAAATGTTCTGTTTGTTTCTTTGTCTTGTAGGGTATTTTGCGTCATTTTTAACACATGAAAAGGTTATATATGACGGTCGAATTTTTTGTGGTGGAGAGGCAAGACCACCCACTTTTCCTGGGTAGAACCAGTACTGTACATCTCCCCGCCATCCGTAAAAATCGATAATTCAAATGAGATAATAATAGTGTGCAGCAGCATTAAGTATCTATTCTGTATATTTTCTGCTGTTCAACATTTATCTCTATTTTCTTTTTTTTGTCGAAAATGTTTACGGCATTGTATGCATAGATGACTCTCTTGTAAGTGAGGACGTGCCAATTCTACGGATGGCGGGAGGTGTTACAAAGTACTGGGTTCTACCAGGAAAAGTGGTTGGACTGCCTCCCACCACAAACAATCGACCGTCATATATAACCCTTGCATGTGTTGAAACATGACGTTAAAGACCATACGAACAAACAAACAAACAAACAAAACATAGAATGACTCATGGCATACATCAAAATAACTTACTAATATTTCAAGCGATTCAGGAGTTTATCGAAACAATACACTCATATATGTCATCATTTTTACCAGTTAATGACACTTGAAAATGAAACAATTTCAATATGGTTCGAGACAAATCTTATTGAAGCAAAACTTTTATAATTAACAGTATAACTGAAAGGGTTCCTAACTCCGTAACATATGCCTTAATTTTGCTCTTTGTCGAACACGATGAATTAAACTAATTGTTTTTAGATTTTCTATAAATCTGGTGTTTTTTCTAATAAGACATTGGACGAGTGCGGACAATATACAAATTTGACTGATAGTTATTGCCTTTGATAATTGAAAAATAATCGAAATTCAGTTGATAAAACACGATTACTCTTAAGAAACAAAACAAACTTTATATGTGAATTTATCGGTGCGTATATGACCGTGACTATGACATAAGCTGATTATTGATCAATGCAATTTTTTGTTTACTATATCCGCACTTTACTGTGGTTCGTCCCGTCCGTACGTGCGTGAGTTCATCCATCTATATGTCGTAAGTAGACGAAGGGTTTTCATATTTGGCACACATATTGCTCAGGATGTGTAGATGGCAACGAAGGTTTCGAATCCAGCATCTGACCCCAGGGGCCAGAGGTCAAATAATGGTATACCCATACACTGGAACGGGCTTTGCAGTTTGACGTATCCTTCATGGGAGAGGGAAATTATGGTCATATGGGGTGAGCATGCATTTTTATTGTAACCTAAATTCCTCATACATCAGTTGGAGGAGGGTGTTCGTATTTATCTCAGTGGTTGCTTAGGATATGTAGAAGACAACGAAGGTTTCGAATCCAGGGTTTGACTCCTAGGGTCATAGGTCAAGGTCAAAAGCTTAAATTCACTAAGTTAACATTAAACCTGTGATTGTTATCAACAATCTGGCCTAGTTTGGTCAAGATTGGACGAAAGATGAAGACGCTAGAGTGGTAACAAGGCAAACGGTAACGGATGACTTACAACTCGCCAGCTGAGATGAAGCTATTTATTTATGAAAAAGAACACACACAACAAAATCCAACTTTGCAATAGAACGCTAATCGACGCGCCGAAGCGAAATATAAGTACTTGCTAATTTCCCTTAACATTTTCATATTCACATTTGTTTCCGATTTGGAAGTAAGTCGAGGGCCAAAACTATTAAAATCTCTCGATGCTCATTGAATGTATGAATTGATTGGACTATACATATTCATAGTCGACCACTTATAATTTAGCTATAAATAGAGAAGATATTTTGTTACGTAATATAATACTAATATAATATTGATACAGGCCATCCAAAATAACTGTTAAATCATGGTTTCACTAACATATTAAAATAACCTGTCCTCCCACCTCTACCCACACCCCACCACACCCACTCCAACACACAAACATATCACATAACCAGAAGATTCTATGCGATAGTACTATTAAAGACATGCAATCAATACTGTTTCATGCCCAGTTCAAAAAGAGTATAAAAAGAGAAATTAGGAAATCGCTGAGCGCGATAAATACAAAAAGTATTGCAGTCTCGGTTTGACTGACACTGTTCATGAACGATAGTGGAAACTGCTTTCTATCATTCACGCCCTCTAGCTGAACATAGCTAAATACTTTAAATGTCAAAAGTACGAAAATCTGAGCCATCCCAAAGATAGTATGCATATGGCGATGAACATGGAACCTTCACTGAGGTATTTTCATACCATTCCATGACAAGCGGCGTATGGTAACGGTTTCTAACACAATGCTTTGCTCTAAACGAGAAAACAATGGGCAAAATAAACAAAATTAAATTTACAAGAGGTTATGAAGCCTGTGTATCACAAGTAACAGTCACAAGGCTAAATTAAAAGCAGACAACATATCCTAATGGTGATTAAACAATATTAAGTACATTTAAAGGCTTGAGTTGTGAAATCACTTATTCGAAATTAATATTCAATTAATATATCTGTATATAAATATCGGGCTCAGCGATCTCCGAAGATCGAAATGAATATCAGTTATGATAGCAAAACATGTAAGCTATTGTAATGTCGTGAGGGGCCGTATAATGAACACAAGACACAGTGTTTGTTTACTACCTTTACTCTCTAACGGTCATAGGCATTCTATTCTATTACAATCATACACTCATGCATACTGGCAAGCTTATCAGTAGTGGGAGGTGCTTAGCTAAATATATGTTACAGTCAATGGATACTACATCTCTCATTTATTTTAAAATGAATGATAAGTTCAAATGGTAAACAAGAAACATATTTAATCCAGACCACACACATCAATGCTCTTTGTGCAGGTGTCCGACGTGTCTGGGAAAGTTTTATCAATCGCAATGTGATATCAAGATTAAAGTTCTAAGTGTCTGCGTGAACTTTGTTTGACATGATACTTGGCAGTCTCAGTTCTCTCTGGTCAAGGCGGACGACAAATATGTTCGAGAAAGAGACTCTATAATGAAGCAGAAAAATAAACAATATGTGGACGCAAAACATAAATCGTCACCCTCAGTAATGTAACCTGGTGATTCAGTCCTGGAGAAACAAAAACAAAAAACAAGCTCACAAGTACATTTGACCCACAACCCGGTCAAATCGTTGAAAAGAAAGGATCAATGGTTTCTGTTAGGCACAAAGACAGAATTGTTACTCGAGATGCTTCCCATTTTAAGCCAATTAAGGTACCCGATAAAAGTAGCAACACAGACAACAATATAAACAGTGAATCAAACAAAAAGCCGACTGGAAGCCGCCAAGTTCTACAACGTAGTAGAATTAAACCACGAAAATACGACGATTTTGTGTGAGCTATTGTGTAAATCTCAAAAGGCCATAATAATGCCTTAAGTTTTGGATTATATAAGTTTAAAAGGCACAATATATATGTATCAATCGTACGACTCTGCATTATTTTAGGTGGAACGAAAATGTGAAAAATGTGAAACATTATTCTCGCAGACAACCAGACACATTAGCTGTTTAAATTATACACAGGAATGTTAATCTTCAGGTTGTTATGTACGAAACTGTTATGTTTACATTTGGGAGGAAGTTAATGCCTACTAATTGGGCCGCAAGAGCTTCTCTTTCTGTTTGACTATATCGCTGTTCTACTGGAGTGAGTGCTCTACTTCCATATGCGATGATCTTGTTTTCTTGGTAAAGGATTCCTCCTAGGCCATGTGGGCTTGCGTCCACCCAAAGTTCTGTTTACTTTTCCGGATCGAAGTAAGCCATTACTGAGTCACGTATTAATGCATCTTTCAATGACTGAAATGCATTTTGTTCAACGGGTGACCATATCCATTCAACTTTTTCCCGAGTAAGTTTTCGTAATGGGTCAGTCAAGGTAGAGTAATTTGGAATAAATCTGCTTACAAATGACGTCATACCAAGGAAACTTTTTACTTCCGATTAACATGTCGGTGGAGTTGCGTTTTTAATTGAAGTCACTTTTTCCGGATCTGGTGACATTCCCTCTGCTGAGATCACATATCCAAAAAACTCTAATTTTGCTTGATTAAATTTACACTTCGATTTATTTAGTGTTAACCCGTTTTCATGTAATCTCCGGAAAACTGCTCGTAAATTTGCATTGTGTTCAGCTTGATTTTTTCCGTGAACTATTATGTCATCAGATATGTTGAGTACCCCATTCAATCCCTCAAGAACTTGTCGGATTTCGTTGTTGAATATTTCTGGGGCTGCAGATAAACCAAAGTTAAGACGCTTGTACCTACGTAATGCAACATGTGTCGAGAATGTCGTGATGTATCTAGATTCTTCGCTTAGTTCTAGTTGATGGAATCCATTGTTTAAATCCATTTTCGAAAAAACGGTGGCACCGTTTAATTCCAAAATTATGTCATCGATTGTCGGAGTAATATGTCTCTAACGTTTGATTGCTTGATTGGCTTTTCTCATATCTACACACAATCTAATCTCGTCTGTATTGTGTTTCGGGGCAACAACAATAGGTGATACCCAAGGTGTGGGACCTTTGTCTTCCACACGTTCAATAATATCCAGGTTTTCTAACCGTTCTAATTCCCGTTCTACCTGATTTCTGACGTGAAAAGGAATTCTTCTATGTGATTGTGCTACTGGAGACACATTTTCATCAATGTGTAATTTGATACATCGATTTTTCAATTTCCCGATACCTTTAAACAAATCTGGGTACTGATCACCAATGTGTTGACTATTGTCATTTTGAACAGATTTTATCTCTGGGATAATGTTTAAATCAACCGACGTGTCATAACTTAACAGTGAGACATACCTTCCTGACATGACGTAAAACGTACCTGTTGTTATTCGGTCTTTTGTCTCTACTGTTGCTATAAATTTCCCTTTGATTGGTAGCTGTTTGTGTTGTCCATATGCGAAGGCTTTCATACTAGATTTTAATATTTCAGGCTTTTTCTTCATTTTTGACAAGTCCTTTTCACTGAGAATATTTATTGAGCTACCCGAATCAACTAGAATATTTAATTTATTTCCATTAATTGTCACATCCGATTTTGGTGGTTTTCTTTTTATCTTCTTACTGTCAATTCCGAACGTGTAATGTTCGGTGTCATCACTGTCATCATTTTCTTGCACCTGTTTTACTTTGCTGTTTGCATTTAAACGTTTTCTGCAAACAGAAAGAAAATGATTCTGTTTATGGCAATAATTGCAGTTTTTTTTTCTACAGCTG
Organism: Cyrtodaria siliqua; assembly: GCA_037043455.1. Lineage (NCBI taxonomy): Eukaryota > Metazoa > Mollusca > Bivalvia > Adapedonta > Hiatellidae > Cyrtodaria > Cyrtodaria siliqua. The sequence continues at coordinate 48,336 of JAWPHD010015006.1, read as the reverse complement.
GGCATCTTGATGTATGTGGGAAGTTACCTCCACAATTATTACACTTTGTTTCGCGATTTGGACTTGACTGCGATTTCTGCTTAAACTGACCTGGTGACGATTTTCTTGACCCAAATTTGGGATTGCTTTTGTATCCATTATGTTTAATGGCGTCCACTTTGATTTCTGATGTTCTGGTCGGATGCTTTTGTTCCATATTCCTTGCTGGTGTATTTGCCATTTCCATTGTCCTGGCCATCAACAATAAGTTACTCAGAGTTAAATCTTCTTCCAGTGCTTTTCGTCTAAGCTTTGCAGACAAACATCCCTGTATAATCTGTGTCTTTATTTCTGATTCCTTGTCATTAAACTGGCAGTATTCCGATTTCTGACGTAACCGTGTCGCAAACTGATCCGTCGTTTCTGATTCTTGCTTTGTCATTTTCCTGAATTCGTATACTTCATATTCACGATTTACCCTCGGTTTGAAATATTCTTCCAATGCTTGTTTTGTTAGTTCATACGCGCTTTCGTCTCCGGTATTTGGCAAAGTTGCGTGTATATCAAACACTTCATCTCCAGAGTAATGTAATAAAAGAGCCTTTTTTCTCTTTTTTCCATCTACGTTTAATGCCACAAATAGATTTTCTAATTTTGTAATGTATTTTGTCCATCTTATTCCAACGGAGCTTTCGTCACTATGGATGTCGAATTGTGGAAATGCTGGCAAAGAAGATGCCATTTTAACCAGTCCCCTTTAAATAAACAACAAGTGTCCGACACGGTTGTTTTTCATTACAAGAAAACGATTAAAATCCAATCTTCGTACATAATCCCAATTCACATTCCGAAAAAATATTTCATCCTCGTCGCCAATGTAATGTCGTGAGGGGCCGTATAATGAACACAAGTTTACTACCTTTACTCTCTAACGGTCATAGGCATTTTATTCTATTACAATCATACACACATGCATACTGGCAAGCTTATCAGTAGTGGGAGGTGCTTAGCTAAATATATGTTACAGTCAATGGATACTACAGCTATAACAGATGATATTGAGTTTGTGTTTGTTTGAATCATTTTCAACACATGCAAGGTTATATATGACGGTCGAATGTTTTTATGGTAGACACTTTTCTTGGGTAGAACTAGTACTGTACACTTCCTCACCTACAAGTCGAGCTCCCAGTGGGATTCGAACCCGAAGCGGTGAGTGTCCCACTGGGAGCTCGATTCTTACGGATGGCGGATGGTGTACAGAACGACACTTCTTCACCTACAAGTCGAGCTCCCAGTGGGATTCGAACCCGAAGCGGTGAGAGTCCCACTGGGAGCTCGATTCTTACGGATGGCGGAAGGTGTACAGTACTGGTTCTACACAGAAAAAGTGGATGGTCTGCCTCCATCACAAAAAAACAACAACAACAAAAACTCATCATATATAGCCTTACATGTGTTGGAAATGACGTAAAACACCATACAAACATACACAAACTCAATATCATATTTTACTTTCATGTAGATGATATCGAGACAGCAACATAAGAGATGAGATAAGGATGGACGTTCCCATCAAACATGCCTACTCCCGAGTGTAAGATTAAGTTCATCCGAATTACATACATAATGTTTTTATGAACCGTTTAACAACAAACATCGTACATTCTTGAAAATGTTTTAGGCAGATCTTAAGCTTTAATACAGGGTCTGTTTCGTTATGTCTTGGTTCGATACTTTTTATAAACCTATTTATTATATACCTATCAGTGATTTATAAGGATTTCTCAGTGACATATTTTTAGTATCAGACAAAAGTGATATCGTCACGATATCACTTTGCCGGAACTACTTTTTTACCATTTTGTATTTAATGGTACTGTAGATTGCTATTGCTTACAACCAGCAAATTTTAATGGCTCATTTCAAAATCTGCCAAGTGTCTTTATACGCGAGGGCACCTTGCGTGGGGGCGCAAGGTGGGGTGGGTTGTGTGTGTGTGGGAGCGGTGGAAGGGGGGGGGGGATTTTCAATAAATATCCTTAAAAAATCACTGATAGGTATATAATAAATAGAATAATCAACAGTCTCGGTGTGATACAAAAAATATGTCACTCGAACACGTTGTAATTCGGTTAAAAAACGAGTTCGAAAATGCTCTTGTGACATATTTTTCATATCACACTGAGACTGTTGATTATTCTCTATTTATTATCATACTAGTTTCTATAAAAAGTGTGTCCATTGTATATATCGATATTTACTTTTAAGAAATGCATTTTAGCAGTGAACGAAAAGTCTTATTTCATACTTAACTGTGAAAAATATAAGCGGGGAGTTTTATTTTCCACTGCCTGTTTATACACCATTTTTCAATGCAAAATGAACTTGTGTTAGAAATAAAACTTGTATTCATATATTTAATATGGAAACTAAGAAAATGAGGTATACTTTTTGAAAATCTTGACATTTACAATACTGCAGGGTATAGTACAGAGTAGATGTCAGTTTGCCAACAACTGTTTTCAGAAAGTTGGCAAGAAAGTGTTGGCATGAAAGTTATTTAAATGACTTGGAAATAAGTGTTTTAGTGAAATGTAGGAAATAAGTGTTTTAGTGACATGTAGGAAATAAGTGTTTTAGTGTGATAGCACCTTCACCATACTGAAACTATGACGTAGCTAAAAATAACGTGTGTTTTTTTCTGCATAAACTTTGATTAAAATGCATACCATAAAAAAGAACATTTGTTGTTTTGTCAGAACAGATTTGTTTCTGTCTCGAAATCATCAAACGTCACCACATAAGTTTGCTTATTTTTCGATGAAATAAAATCTGTTATTCACTCCAAAACAACAAATGCCCTCTCTCTATATATGCTCTGCTGTAACGGACATTGAACATATATTTACTTTTGCACTGACCTCAATAAAAATTAATTGGGGGCATTTCCCATGGAAAAAATAAAACGAAACTAGTGTGCTGTTAAGTGTGTATGCATGGATGTGATTGGATTAGATGGTAAGTAAATATTGTTATTTTCTTCGTTGTTTGATTTGGGAACATGTATAGAACTGTGTCAACATACCTAATGATTTTTAAGTGTTTGATGTTTTGGACATTGGTATTAAGCATGGGCGGTAACTAATGTTGTATAACTTGTGGCCCAACCGTTTTGCAAAGTAATGTAAATGTTGCAATAAAATATGTTTAAACCCGTCCAAATAGTATAAAACTCTGAATATTTTCTAACCATTCAGACAGTAGCGCCAATAAGGCCATAACCCGTGATTTTCGGATTTAGAGTCGCGCGTGCAATCCACTAGGCCACTTAATTTTGATTGGTTGACAAGGTAAACAAACCAAAAAATCTTGTTAAAAAAATAAAATTCAACTTTTGAAGAGTACTTATGAAGGTTAAATCATATATTTGTGCAATGTATTCATAATTTGCGGCATAATAAAAACAAGAAGTATATTTTATATTTTTCTTGTGTTTCTACATGCAAGTAGGTGGGTCACCAACCCAAACAGCTTTTTCAAAACTAAGATAGGTCTTTCAAAACAAGTAAGCAAAAATATAGCTTCTTGTATTAGAGAACACAGTACAGAGCTTAGAGATACATGTATACTGTAGAGCTATGGCAAATGAGATGGTGTAGTATGACCATAAGCAAAAAGCAAACAAACAAAAAAATATTTAGCATAACTAAATCAATTAAGGACCATAACTCTGGTGTTAGCTGGCTTTAAACCATTTAGCTGAGCTTTAATTGATATCAACAATCATGCATAGTTTGGTAAAGATCGGATGAATGATGGAGATGCTAACACGGCAACAATCAACCGTCAGCTAAAATCAGTCAAGACCTAAAACCAGATAGACATATAATCGAAGCTTTGAAGTAAGATGCTACAACTACTGGACTGCTTTGTTCCAAGGCAGGAAATTAGTAGTTGACCTAATTGTTCTCAAAATTATCATATTTCAATCTGTTTCCGACTTGTAAATAAGAGGGCCAAAAAACAAATTAAAATCGCTCATTGGATGCAATATTTGGTTGGACTATACTCATATTTATTTATAGCTGCTAATAAGTTACCTATAAATAGCGAAGATATTTCGAATAATTTAGCTATAAATAGCTTTGTTAAGTAATGTAATAGCCTACTAACAGCTAGGCCATCCAAAATAACTGTTGTTGTGTAGAAACGAAGAAATAAAAAATACATACACAGCGCCACAGTCTGGATGGTAGTTCGCGGCGTTGGTGAGTGGGGGTTGTTACTGTAGCTCTGGTAGCGAAACGTACTTATTAAGCTTGTCCAATCAATGACATGATTTGGCCCATACACATAACAGGGGTGGGGTCAGAATTTGTGCTACTATTTCAGCTCAATTTTGGTGTGTTTATTGGTATACTTTTTTATTTCTTTTTGTATCATGGTAGCGCTCAGATATATGAGAGTAACCCATCGTCACCCTCACCCGGCCACTCACACACACAAACATGGTCCCATGTATATATATTTCTTTTCTGTTAGGACCATCATGTAGCGCTAACATATGAGAGTAGCCCCTCTCCCGACACCTCCCATACACACACAGGGTCACATGCATTGATTATTTCTGTTAAAATCATGGTAGCACTAACATATGAGAATAGCCCCTCCACACCCTCACCCGACACCTCCCACGCACAAACATCGTCCCATGCATTGCTTGTTTCTGTTAAAATCATGGCAGCGCTGAGATATAAGAATAACACCTCCACACTCTCCCCCGACACCTCCCACGCGCAAACACGGTCCCATGCATTGATTGTTTCTGTTAAAATCATGGCAGCGCTAAGATATGAGAGTAGACCCTCCCAACCCTACTCGGACACCTCCCACACACAAACATGGTCCCATGCAGTGATTGTTTCTGTTAAAATTATGGTAGCGCTAACATATAAGAGTAACACCTCCACACCCTTCCCCGGACCCTCCCAAACTCAAACAGTCCCATGCATTGATTTGCTCTGCTTATATCATGGTAGAACTAACATATGAGAGTACGAGAGTACCCCCACATCACACCCTTCCCTGGCCCCTCCCACACTCAAACATGGTCCCATGCATTGATCTGGGTAGCACTAACATATGAGAGTAGCCCCTCCACACCCTCCCCCGGACACTCCCACAAATAGACATGGTCCTATGAATTGATCTTTTTGTTTAAATCAGGGTAGCACTAACATATGAGAGTACCCTCTCCAGCCCACGCGTGTTTCAGGAATCGTTTAAAATTACAGTACTGTAGTGTACAGTACAGTAGAGAGGTCAGTTTGTCAACATTTCTTTTTTCTTCAGAAAGTTGGTATGGAAATTATATCATTGGTTGGACTTGAAAATAGCTTTACTAAGAAGTTTATGGTGAGTTTAAAAATAGCAACGTCACCATACTGAGCCTATGACTTAGCCAACAATACCGTATTTTTTATTCCTGCATAAACTTTGATTATATGGCATACAATTAAAATGACATTTGTTGTTTTTGTCATGAATATCATATTTAATTACATCTGGAAGTGATCAAACTCTCATTCGCATTCGAGAAAATATAAATTTTGGTCACTCCTCGATGAAATACAATGTGTTACCTGTTATCATCAATTATACTCTCTATATATGCCTTATTTCGACGGACATTAAACATTCAGTTGCTTTGTATTGGCCGCAATAAAAACTGTGTGGGATTTTCCATGAAAAGAGAATAAAATGAATATAGTGTGTATCATAGTGTATATGTATAGACAGGAGAGATTGAATTAGCTGGTAAGTAATGATGTGTTTTCTTCTTTTTGTTTATATACGGAAATTGTTGTAAGCAGGTTAAAGCCCGTGAGATAAAGGTGTTTGTAGCCTGGTCACTGATGAAAATTCCCTTTGTAACAGCACAGGTGTAAATCGTTTAGTTGAAAATAACACCTGTCAGAATAAATGGTGTACTACAACTACCAGTTATTGGAAGTTAGAGTACGGCAGGGAGCTGAAATGGACAAGCTACAAAACAAGTAGAGTACGGTCTCATCTCGTTGGTTAATTTAAACACCTCAATGGGCTAAGCCCATCTTGGTGTTTATCAACTAACTCAATGAGACCATACTCTATCTATTACATAGATCATTTTTGAACGAGAAAACTTCGTATACTCGTGATATTGTAAAGCTTATCCACTTTTCTCTGCACCATTTTCGTTTACCTACACAAAGCATTTTATAAATTTAGAAATGTTTACTTAATATATTTCATTATGGCTTATATTTTACACAATATATATTTGTTCTGATTGTTATTTTATATCAAGCGTTTATGAGTTTAAACATTTAGATACATTATTTAATGCTTAAACGGACGGATGCGTTGATGGATAGATGTGTGGACATACGAACTGAGGGACGGCTGAATGAATTATTAAAACGCATATAATAAAGCACTTTCCAAACGCTGGAAAGAAATGTAGTTATTATAACGTTGTCAAACGTGACATACTTTTTAAAATAAATGACTAATATTAAATTATTGAACTAGATTAATTTAGCGTTTACTCTACTTCTTAAACCAATCAGAGGCTTAGATTTTCAAATACTGGCTACACTTTATTCACTTTATTTATGAAGAATCTACTAACGGCGCTCTTCACAGGTTAGAGCGTGATATATATTGAGACTATCGATAAACCTATGAGTCCCTCCCTTTCGATTTCCATTAAGAAACCGTGGTCGATCTCTTCGCTCCCTCCGTTTCGGTTTTGAAGATTTATGTTCATAGTCTCTATCCTGTACTTAGTTGAACATTGTTTAATCAAAGTATTTTCCCAAATGTTATGGAATAATAGACAAAACATATACTAGAATAAGTTCTTTAACGCATTCCCCCACTCCCCACCCCCCATACTATCCGTGATATTATTCACACAACAGTTACAGGAGCGGGATGCGGAGCTCAGCTTGAATGGGTGGTCTAATAAATGATAATGTTCTTTCATCTTAGCTGTTTGTAACAGCGCTAAAGGTAACACTTCCGCTAACGGTAACAGCCACCGCTAAAGGTAACAATTTCAACGCTAAAGGTAACATCACCTCTTTTGCTAAAGGTAACAAGGCTGACGCTAAAGGCAACAACTTTTTTCAACATCTAGTTTCAATGAAAATTGAGTAAACGGGTTCTTGTTAGTTACGGTGGCACACCTGGCGTGAACGCTGTTACTTTTAGCGGTAATGGTAAGTGTTACATTTAGCGGAGGTTGTTACCTTTAGCGTTGACATTGTTACCTTTAGCGGCGGTTGTTACCTTTAGTTGTTACCTTTAGAGTTGACATTGTTACCTTTAGCGGCGGTTGTTATCTTTAGCGGAAGTGTTACCTTTAGCGTTGTTACACTGTTATACGAGTATCAATGGACATGGTGATATATTTCAGCAACATGATTCGTACCCTTATTCCTCATATATGCATAAACACAATACGTTAGAAATGTGTTTGTGACGTTTCCAGATTATATCCGGATGTAACTAAGGCAATTTAATTAATTTAATCCCTGGAAAATTCGCCCATTACCTCTAGATAGAATGATATTCTTACACACAATCCACTCAACTGACATTTCATTGGGACCCTGCCTCTACTTCTAACCTAAGAAAAAGTTTATCTTGACAAAATCGAAAATAGGCATACAGGACCATACCACTGTTGCTACAGTCTACAGCTAGGATATACGTATATGTCCTTACCACAGGCAAGGTTTTGACCATTCCTGGCGTTTTTTAATAGCGCGTGCGTGTGTGGCTACGGCACGCCACAGATGATATGGTATGAAGTTTGACCTGAAAAATAAATTGGAAAACCGATTACTGAGGGAAGACACTGAGCAAAGGAAGGTACTGTTCTTTTGATTTAAGTAACTTTGCTTGACTGACGCTATTGGTCAGCTCTCGGATGTAACGGACGCCGGACTACATTCTCATTAAAATCAAATCCTAATTAGGCTTTGATACTCTCCACTATAGGATCTGACAACACTGTCTTGGAGGTCACGTCCGATCGAACTTTCATCTAATCAACATTCATGAGAAGATCAACTAAATTCAACCAATGAAATCGCGCGTTTCATATGCACTTCAGATGATGTTCGAGTGAACTGAACAAAAGAAAATACACATAAAACACATTTATCCGAAAAAAGATAAAGTCGCCTGTGTTAATGCTGTGGATTGCACGATAAATTCAAAGAAATGCACTAATTTATAACCTGTTTTACAGCAAGAATACGAAGAAAATCATGGACGCGGTCATGTTTTTTGAAACATTCGGTACATTAGATTTGTATCTGAAAAACATATATTCTATCGAGATTATTGCAACAATAGGTTTTCTATATAGTACGTATTATATAATATATATGGCCCGCTTAGCGCAGTTGGTATCGATACAACACCGGTATCCGGATAAAACCACGTCGGAGCAATACGACGAACGCGGTTCACCCGCCAGTGAAACTATTTCCTATGTGAGTCTAAAATGTCTTTGTTAAGGACATGCAAACGTGTTTTCCATTCGGGTTTTTTAGCACTATTCTTTTGGCAGTAATTATATAGTAAAATAAGAAATAAATTTGGCGTTCAGTAAGTGGAAACATCATTTCAGTTGTACCGCAGCACTGTCTCGATAGTTCGAGTCTTATTTTTTCCGAGAGCGATGTTGATCAGCATGTTTTTGTGTTTAACTAGCCGGACAAATATATAACAGGCATTTGAAAGGTTAAGCCACGTAGAGCTTGTTAAAATAGAAAACCAGGGGAAAATGTGGGAGGGTGTAAGAAAAAATGGATACGACTTACGACGTGTTATGATACGATCACGCTCGGAGCACAAAACACAAATGATACGACGAACTCGGAGTATAATATTCACTCATTTATATGAAATTAAAGTACACCAAACTTTGCCAGCGCCTTTATATCAGTGAAAACTCGGACAACGAAAACCAGTCAGATCGAATGAGTAATACCAGAGTTATTGCCCTTGTTTTGCTTGAAACAACATAATATATAGGGTCCTATAGAAACCACAGCGTCCGAACGCAATGGCATCGTAGGTCCGCACTGTACTGCAAACAAGGACTAGAAACTACAATGAAAGAGACAAAAAACAACAGAAAGGGTGGTGAAGACAGGGTTATTAAGCCTTCTGAAAACTCTAGCTCCTTTATTCTGTATTTGATCTTCAATAAACTTGGCCAGATTGTTAGCTCTACTGGCAGAATGCCAGGAGATCCTACCATAGAGCTTATTGGATGACGAGTTGTCCGTCGTCCTTGTGCAGCCTTGTGAACACTCTAGTCCTTCATTTTGTATTTGATATTTACCAAACTTGGCTAAATTGTTAATATTGATAAAAGCTCAAACAAGTTTGAAAACCAGCTATATCGGACCAGGAACACCAGAGTTATGTGCCCTTGAATTATTGAAAAATGTCATTTGCAGCCTTGTAAACACTGACATTTTCATTTTGCATTTGATCTTTACCAAACTTTAACATACTGTTGATATTAATGAAAGCTTGGACAAGTTCGAAAACCACCAGCTATATCGGACCAGGAACAACACAGTTATGTCCCGTTGAATTACTGAAAAATCACCACACTAGTTTAAGTTATTTAGCCACCCATAGAGGGGCGGAATATATATAAATCCTGGATTCTCGCCATATTCCTACCATGGAATACATTCCTATGGTTATTTTACGTGCTAGCGGGAAACATACATAGTTTTATGTGCTGGTTAGCAACAATTAGTGTCATCTTTTATTTCAACATTCTGAAACTATGACGTAGCTATACAAACCCTGTTTTTTCCTGTCCTGCTTAAAGTTTGATTATAAAGAATAAAAGAACGTGTTGTTTTGTCGTAATTAACAGATTTCTTTTTCGTCTCGAAGTTATTAAACTCTCATAAAAATATACGTTTGCTCACTTTAAATAGTAAAAATCTGTTATTCACTCCAAAACAACTTACGTCCTTCTTCTATATACGAGTATATGCAGCATATATAGAGGGTATTTGTTGTTTTGGAGTGAATAACATTTTATTTCATCGAGAAGTGTGGAAAACTTTGTATTTTCACGAATGCGACGCATTGGCTCCCCGTGCTACGAATCAATAGTGTTATTTTTTACTGGTCCTTTGGGACCAACGAGCCCAATTTGGGTGGCTTTGAAGTAGAAAACCGCTTAAGCCGGTGCTAGTGGGCGTGAGAATTGTTGCTTCTTTCATTACTTCTCATGAGCAGACTCAATAAAACCGAGTCTGCTGCTTTATTTTCTTAATTGTGTTTGATGCTCTCAAAGGATCACCTTTATCAGTATTTATTAACTTTCACACTAGCGTTCGTTTAGTGCAGTGTGGCGGCTGTAAAAAGTCTCCCCGTGCTACGAATCAGTAGTGTTATTTTTTACTGGTCCTTTGGGACCAACGAGCCCAATTTGGGTGGCTTTGAAGTAGAATACCGCTTAAGCCGGTGCTAGGGGGCGTGAGAATTGTTGCTTCTTTCATTACTTCTCATGAACAGACTCAATAAAACCGAGTCTGCTGCTTTATTCTCTTAATTGTGTTTGATGCTCTCTAAGGATCACCTTTATCAGTATTTATAATCTATGACTCATTTTCTTAGTTAAGTTATTTCCAATTCGATGATATAAATTTTACATCAACTTTCTGAAAAAAGTAGTTTTAGAAAAAAATGACCAACTGACATTTTTCACTGTAAATGACAACAATTTTGAAATACTTGACCAGTTTTAAAATTATAGCTCATTTTCTTAGTTAGACCATTTACAGTCTAATGATATATATTAAACTGTTATTTTCTAAACAAATAAAAAAAAATTGTTTTTGATATTGAAAAAAAAGTAGTTCCGGCAGTGAAAAAATAAAGCTCTATACTTCACACGTATGAAATACCGCTTTTATTTCATTGCTAAAATCCACTATTTCATTGCTAAGCATAAAATAAATAACAAATATTTGCTTTGCATTGCCTCTGTAGCAAAAGAAAGGGGATTTCCCATGGAAACAGTTGTGTGCTTATGGATGCGGTTTATTGGATATTAGCTGGTAAGTACTAATTGTTTTTTATTCCTTCTTCTTCTTCCTTCTTCTTTGTTTTGTATTCCTTCTTCTTCCTTCTTCTCTTATTGTTCTTCTCTTGTTATTCTTGTTCTTGTTCTTGTTCTTCTTCTTCTTCTTCTTCTTCTTCTTCTTCTTCTTACTGAAGGTGTTGAAAACCCTGAGAAAAAGATGCATTTTGTTTATAATGAGTATGAAGGTATACCAATTTACAAGAATGACCTTCTTATCTACTTTCTTATCCGCCGGCAAGTATATATATACAGTATTAAATAAAAAATAAACATGACCTAAATATTCAAGTTCGCAAAATAGGGCATTAGGGGGCTTGTCCGGAGGTTTAATTCTTTCGTTCGCCCGACCGCCAATGGGAGGTTTAGTGTTTTCATCCGTACTAACAATGGGAGGTCTAGTTATAGATGATTTTGAACAAGTATTGAACACTGCAACATATCTGATGGTTGTAAAGTGTTATTGTGGTTGTAACATCGGGACTATCTACGATAGCGTACGTAGAATTATTTTACATACTTATTTTTAATTTATGTCATATTCCATTATTCACGGACATACACAAACTATATTGAGTTCTGAAGAGCAAAACATACTCGGATATATCCCATCTAAGAAATACATGTGCATTAATCTGGTTATTAAAGTTGACAGGGGAAGTCACTGAAAAGGATACTATTTCTTAAATTAAATTCGAAATGTTCTCGAATTAAGTAAGAATTTGCTAACGGTCGCCGGACTTACAGACTGATATATTTATAATTATAAGCTCGTCTTGCCGATGCCTTTACTTCTACGGCCAGTAGAGCTATGTCGCAATCGTTCAAACATACCACGACGGTGTCTACGTGTAGCAGTGAGCTCTATGCACAACCTTATAGTGCTGCCAAACAGAATTGATACCCCTTAGACATATGACATTATACCCCACCAGTCACATTATCCTTTATATGACCATTAAGGAAGGGATTCTTTGGTATGACCCAAAAGGGGCTTGCATCCACGAACCCCGTGCTAGTCGGACGCTCTACCATTATGGCCACCACCACGGTGACTTACTGTCACATCAAAACATTTCTAACTTTTCCACGCATGGTATTTGTAACGCGATAGATGATATCAGTATAGTAGCTCTGGATCTGATTCGGTCCCCGTGCATGTACGTGCATTCCTATTAAGTGCATTTTTCAAGTAGTTTCCTTTAATTGTCTGGTTTCTCAAGTACTTTCCGTTTCTTGTCTATATCTGGTGCAACAGACATAAATCAGCGGAAATGTTTTGTCAATATTTAGATAATTTCTATATTTTTTATCAACTTTAATTTTGCTGTAGCGAATAATTATTAGTTTGTCGTGGTCACACGCTCACGTGTGCACGTGTTAAAGGGGCATTGGCCATCTTAAAGTAGTTATTCAAGCATTAAAATTAGCACCTCGATATCATTTTAATTTAAATATGCTTTTACTTTAAATAAAAGATACTTACATTTTGAGATCCTATTTGTCTTCTTATATTACTATAGTACTATATATTAAATATATACTACTATATTATTAAATATTATTGGTACAATATAATCAACATTTAGTGATATTCAGAATATATTTACTTTGAACTTAATTATGTATAATGATTTGTATATACGCGATTTATTTAGAAAAACCCCCTGATCAGTTAGTCTCGTGCATCGGAGTTTATCCTTAATAAAATTCGGAAAAATATAAAGTAAAGCATTCCTTTCATAATTATATCTTTAATACTGTTTTTTGTACACCAAGATAAACAGAAGCATTTATAAGCTTTTGAATCCCAATCATTGGATTGGTACACTTAAATTTTTTTTTTTTTTTTTTTTAAATTGGTATTTTTTTCCTCTTAATTGGGAAAAAAAGATATGTTTTGGCATTGGCAATATGACCGAATTTCGGCTATAAAAACAGCCCCACCCCCCTGGATATGAACATTGATATAATTGTTTGAAGTTATCAGAAATGCTGGGTAAGGATGTGATTTTCAAAAACATGAGTTATTTTATTGTTTCTAAGCGAAGAATCAGAATTACCTCCCATATATTAAAAACAAATAATTTCATTATACAAAGGTATTGCATTGAACAAATCTAATGTTTGGTATTGATAAGAAATGTCCATTCTGTGATTGTTTAAAAACCGCTGAAATGTGTTCACAAACGATTGTTATTCTCAAACAAAAACATTCCAAATTTCTTAATTTTAGAATTACTTCCTTTTTCATTGAAATAATCACGATTTTCGATAACCTATAAACGTATATTCCCATCATATTTGCTTAATGTTTATCACCGACTTTGTTTACAAATGACTTTTTAGCGTAATTATTGGTCATATCTATGTCACTTTATCTTTAACCCCGAACATACACGTCTCTGTATCTGACTTGCATTTTATGTGATAAATTTATTTTGCTCAGTATATGTTGATGAGCCGTTGACCAACATCCAATATTAACCGATAAACTAAATCAGTCACTTTGGTGACAGTGTAGATAATGAGACTATTTATAATAGTCCGTGTTTGTTTTACTTAGATAACAATATCAAAACTTGTGATTTAGACGACCCTCGCTTAGTCATATTGATATAGCTCTTATCATCAATCAGTCCAGGCAAGGATCCGGGAATGAAAGTTTGCGAGTGAGAGGAACACTTAACCCACACAACACCCACCCAAAAACAAAACAAAACAACTAAACACATCACACACACTGAAATGGGAGACATTGCGCTGGAGCCCTCGTAGGTAAATAAGCATTAATTGGACTAAGAACCCCTTTTCTTCCTTTTTAGGGGTCAATAATTTTTAAAACTTTGCACCCCTGTACTGTACTAACTTGATTGACGTCACCTCATTATCAAACAACACCTACATACTGGAAGATTAGCCTGAAAAGCAGGGACCTCAGAATAATAAGTATGAGGTTTATGATTGGATGCAATGCAGTGTAATTACTGTACACAAACTACCTTACTTCCGGCTAGGAAAAACCCATGGGGCTTAACATATCGTGTTATTGCGCATTAAAATGTAACAAGTTTATGGATTTAAAAATTCATACCGTGTGTTCGATACTTAAACCAAAGACAGAGTTTCTTCATAATAAGTATACATTAAAGGTGAGTTATTTTTAAATGGTATGCAAGTCAACGACAGTGCAGTGACCTATATAATAAACAAGGGCGTGCACGTTTACATTAAGAGTGGTAACGATGAAATACATATCTGCCGAGTATGTGGTGAAGTTTGCATTTGTAATTCAGTTGCATATATCAGGAAAAATGCAAATTTGCCTTTTACCCTATCATAACTGCGGTTATTTAGGTCACCGACCTGTAGCATTTACACGATTTGTTTTTATAAAACTGTTTACGAGTTAGCATACCAACATGATCAAGTAACGCGTGGAAAAATCGATTGAAGACGAAGATTACTTTTCATTAGCCTTGCCATAGGTCTATCATCCCACATAATATTTACAACAATACATACATAATGTAATAAGTCACATTTGACTCTTGTGCATAATGTTAAACATAATGTGTTAGACAATTTTACAACTAGTATTACAAATATATCAATGGCGTTATGGCAGCGTTAATATACATATTTCTTAGAGTCATGTTTAAAATACAATGTTATATTAATCTAACAATGTCAAACATGAAATGCGCTATTCTTTAGTAACAAACGTTTTCAGGTTATGCAAATGTCTTACACTACTAGTGTTTAACAGCTTCTCTGTGAATTATGACATGCATGATACATTGTTCTGTTCATGATACATTGTTCTGTTCAAGATACATTGTTCGGTTCATGATACATTGTTCTGTTCATCATACATTGTTTGGTTCATGATACATTGTTCGGTTCATGATACATTGTTCGGTTCATGATACTATGAAAGAGTTATTTGATACTATAGATTTTTGTCTTCTTTTAGATTTCTTGAAAGAAATCAGACTTTATAAATCATTATACTAATTATGTTCTAATATATATTTACTTGTTTATACACCCGTCGACGGGAATTTGTTGATTTACATATATATATACATAGTTTATATTACGAGGGTTCAGTGTAAAACTATTGTATCTCCTTCTTTATTCATATGTAGTTACAATAGTTTTGCACTGACCCCTCGAAATTTACTACCATATCATCCCTTATTTGTAAATAGTTTTACATGTATCTTTATTTATTTACATTAGTTTTTAATTACTACTTCATTTCTTCATCTTTCATCCGTTTTTGCGCACAATATGACCTATTTATGTGTCGACGTGCCGTAAAACACCATTCATTCTGTTCATGATACATTATAAGCCTTAACTGCCAGAAGCGTGTTAAAAGAAACACAAACAAATTTGTTATAAGAACTTTTCACAGATATTACTTTTTCTCTTTTCAAATCCTTTAAATATATATGTGGCTAAGTTTCTTAGTTGTTGCTTTCTTTCTGACTAAATAATTCTATAGATTTGAACATGTTGCTGTTTTTTTTGAACAATGTAGATCTCAGATCTTTGTATAATGTGCATTCAAATAAAAAATGAAAATCATCTCCAAGAGAACTACAGAACTGGCATTTTCTGTTTTTCCATGGTATTTTCTTTCCTACGACCCGTTTCAATCTCTAGCCTATGAGATGAGACTCTTAACTGGGTTAATGCGTTCGATTTTTTAAATATTTACTATATCCAAATATGGTTGAAACTTGAAATTTGAAAACGAGTTTTAAGCGGCTATCCCAGTTTTGTATACAAGTATCTCGCATTTACGTTGTTTCATTATTAACAATTCGATTTTATATCTTCTACTCCTTGTGGTACCAATACATTATAAAAAGCTAAATTGAAATAGCGCGTATTTGGTGGTAATAGTATAACAAATAAACATTTACACGCGATATCGCGATACGCATAGTCTGCCTTCAGAAGTTTGACCCATATGTAAACCATTGTCAGTGAACTATGACAACCTATACAGTTACGTCCTCCGTAATAAATGTAAACCAGCGCATATGGTATTAAGAAAAAAGCACTTTATTTCAAAATCAGTAAGCCATAGGCACATGTGAATATTTTTATATTTCAATATTTTATTTCTTTTAGTACATATATGCAAACACAATATATGGTTTATGACAGTACAAAAGAATGTAATCAATGATTAACACAAAACAGTTATAATAAAGTGTCGTTTTACATGTACGTACTCCAAGAAATAAGTTGCATTCAGTGGTAGGGACTAGTAAGTAACAGACATTAAGAAAAGAAAAAAACATTAAAAAAAAAAGTAGTGAGACACATGGAGAGAGAGAAATTTGTTACCGAATACTGTTCAATTTTTTGTATTTAAACGTAAGTAATACTCCCCATTGATTTTTGAATGGTATTCCAATTTGTATTTAAAATAGAACTGGCTAGAATACGCTATATATGTGCATTTTTCTAGTCGAAAACTATTGTGTAATATATTAGTCTAATTAAAGCAGGGTCCCAATGATCAGTACATGAAAAATGCTTATTAATAAATGCAGAACATTCTCAAGTTTTTGCGTCCGTGTGATCAATATCGATTCGGGACGTTTCGGCACCAAACCATTTCGACACCTAGACAAATCGGCACCTAGACGTTTCGGCATCAAACCATTTCTGCATCTATTTTAATTTTTACCCTAGGCGTTTCGGCACCCATTTATATTTGAGTATTATAATGAAGTAAAGAAGAAAAGAAATTAAATATTTTCTATAAGATCACTTGTAATTCATTTACAATGCAAAGTTGATTGCCTTAACGGCAACTCCGAAGCGGTTTTGAGCCTGAATACAACTAACACATGAACATAAATAGAGCCCATATGATAATCACATGTAAAATTTAAGTAAATATGACTTTTATATTATATTGTAGCATGGTCACTGAAGTTCCCTTTGTAATAGCTAAGGTGTAAATCGTTTAATTGAAAATACTTGAATATGTTCCCTTTAACATGTATAATAATGTATACCTAAGACTAAATAAAAACTTATCTTTATTCATACAGTATCTTTTAATTCTTCACTTTACCTTCCTGTCATCTCCATATCGACGACTACAGGTATGTGACTTTGAACAAAGCCTCCACAAACTAACCCATTATTAAAAATCGTCTACATATAACGTATGCGTTATACTTTTCATTTTATGTATATGATGAATGATGTAACACTAGGAATCGTTTACGCTTTAATACATATTCTTGAAAATGAACTATTTTGCAATTATTAAAACACAGTTTAAAATATTTGAATAAGATCTATCTTGAATAATACCAAATGAGATCATTTGGAAAGTCAATGCGAAAGGAATATTTTTTTTGTTTAAAACGTTATGTATTTCTGCCCAAAAATCTTTACTAAATATATCTTTTAACAGACGTAGCAGGATTCTTACATACATGTATTAACAAATATCAGATGCAAAAAATAAACACAGTTATACTGTTTACTTCTTACTGGACGAAAATTGAAATATGGAGCCCTGGTTCTTATTAGAGAGCTGCGACACACATGAACACGGCAGAATTTCTATTTAACATTTTACGGAGAAGGTGAAGAAACATATAGACAATATGTCAATGTTATGGTAAATGTACATGTATTGTCATACCCATGTCATGAACAAATAAGCACATGCACGCACATTTTAAACACAATCAACAATACTCTTTTTGCATTGACAAACGTGACATACCACCATACAGAAAATACATGCCTATGTGAAAATCAAAATATTACGATTATACACAATTGAGAAGTGGGAAATGAGATATGGAATTACAATTACATCATATCACTTGATTGTTAGGATTGCCTTATTTCAAATGCTTTGAAAAAATATACACACTTAAATCTTCCATTTTCTTCTCAGTTTTGCTGTAAAACATTTCTTTTAATTTGAACATGCTCGGTGAATTCCAAAACACTTTTTAAAATATATCTTTCGGATGTCTTTAAACAGATTGCAGTCTAAAATGAAATAAAATGCATATCTAATGTTGCAGATTACACATATTCTGTCTTCTAATGGGATACTTCTAGGTCTATATTCTATCTTCTAATGCCATACTTCTAGGTATATGCCACATACCACCTACACAATTGAGTTAATAGTAAATAAATATGTACACATATACTGAATCACAGGGTATGTTTAGCATACAATTTCATGAGACAATGGTGTGAAGGAGGGGTGAACATTTGTAATTTAGATGGTAGATGGAAAACACAGTTTTGGCGACCTCGTGGACACCGTCTTGAATTTAGAGCCCTTTACCACAGATACCAAAGCGGCATCATATCATCCAGTTTTGTAATCTTGACACATTAACGAACATATTGGTATATAGCGACCACTGCGGACAGAAACAGTTTTTGTCAGATATGCCTTTAGTCATGCACAACTTCATGCACTTTTAGAATGTTATTGTTTTAGAATGTTTACTGGACCTTTGAATATTTGTTTGGTGTTAGTTCATTGTACTATATAATGCTATGATTATTTCACATTTTGCATTGCCGAGTTTTTAGTGTACTGGGTGTATGAACAAATATTGATGAGGTTAATTAGTAACAGACTGGATAGTAATTATCAAATACAAAGCGTTTTTATACAAAGCGTTTTTATGCTTTATAAAATGAGAATCACAAATTTGATACGCGACACACACTAATGGGATGGTTCATACAGCCACCAAGATTCAATCTTGTGTTAAACACATTTCAGGAGTTTCTTTTGGACATTTTATTTCTTAAATGTACGTCATTGGTGGTTATAATTACAATGTGCAGGATTCTTTGGTGACTATATTAGGTGAAATAATTTGTTTAAAGTTTGTATGTGAAGTGTTACAGTTATCACTTACTTTGACGTTATTTGTAGTTGAACATATGAGAGTATTACCTGATCTCCTATATAAATGCTATATCGTCATTTCGTGCTAATTCACTAAGGAAAAGACTGTTCCCGGTGAAAACGAACTGTTACCGGGCTTTAGTTTCGACTGTTTCCCTCACGTGCTGGAATTTCGTTTGCGTGACGTCATGTTGCTTTTTTCACCATAGGTTCCCATTATAAAACAAATTTTCATTTTCACTGTTTCGTACAGTAACATTAATCAGGTAATAAAACAGTTATCACATGTGTGTTTGGGGAACAGTCAAAACTGTTTTCCCTTGGTGTCGGGGGATGTCAGTGTGAACTGTTTCCCTCGGCCTATCGGCCTCAGGAAACAGTTCACACTGCCATCCCCTCCACCTCGGGAAAACAGTTTTGACTGTTTCCCAAACACACATGTGATAACTGTATACTAATTCCAGCTTTGTTTTTGCAGACCACACGTATTGAATATCAATGACAACTCAAACCCCATGTGTGCCGGGTCAGTGCCTACAGCGGCACCACCCGTGTCCAGGGGTTTGGAGGAATGATGTATACGCGGCGTATTGTCTCAAAGACAGGGAAGAGGTGAACGGAGTGTTGAAGTTCCTGCGTGAAGAACGAGGCCTATCGGTATACGACCCTCACGTTGATGCTGTCCTAGGTAGCTACATCACAGTTATTGGATGGTTTTGTACATATGTTTGAGTTTTATCTTAACTTTAACCTCATTTAATCTTTATGACCAAAAACAATTCTGCTCAACCCGGGGCTAGAGGGCGTGAGTGGTAGCTTGCATATTTCACTACCGCTCATGAACAGTCTCAATCAAACCGAGACTGCAATATTTCGTATGTGTCGTTTTCGGCCGTTTCCCAAGGTCCATTATCATACTCTTTAGTTATAAATGCATGTAATGTATAAATGTTTAGTGTTACACAGATTAAACCACCAATGTATTAATTAAAACTTTACATTTGCATTTTAGGTCAGACAAAGTTCAATGCATGGCTGGACAAAGGTATTTATGCATCTCACGTTACTCTGGTGTTTCTCACCAAAAACTTTGTCACCCACCTGAACTGCTTGTACCAATCGGATAACGCCATTGTCAGGGCAGCGAAGACCAAAGGCAAACACAGGCTTGTTCTGGTGATGCTCAAGTCGTGCAAGGTGCCAAAAAATCTCAGACGCTTCAACGTAGTGTACGCATGGAAGTACAAGGAAGACCAAATAAAGCAACAAGAACGAATTTATAGGGCAATTAAAGGTAGGATATGTAGTACATGTTGTATCGAGACAATAATATAAATATAAGAATTGATTTGCATATGTTTTCAGCGTTATGCGGTTTTAAACGCCGATGGTAAATGGCAAATTCCACGTTCAAAATAAATTTGCCATATACTAACGACGTTTAAACCGCATAAAAATATGGTTCAATTATTATGTTTGTATTATTTTCCGTCGCTATAGCTCCAACAATAGCAGTTCAAGACAGGCAACTAATGTCAATGTAATTTCAGTCGGTGGAATAGCCATTTTTTATTGGGACATTTTGGATACGTGAACAGTTGCTCCGCCTTTCCATTGAAACACATTGGATAAGTGCGCAGTAACTCTCCGCCTCCTGGAAAAGTAAGCTTCTTCGAAATTAGACGCTTTGTCAATCGGAAGTATCAAATGAATGTAAATATATACAAAATCCATAAATACAATTACTGCAAAAAACAACAACACGAATACAATTACCGCATAACGTGCATGAGTTATAGTCACCACATATAACTTGTGCGTCTTTCTTTGCATGCAGTTCTTGCGTCATTGAATGCTTATGAAACTCTCAGAATCTTCCCCCAGACGACCAGACCCACAATACATACACATGCAACCTGACATTTAAACTGTCTTGAGACTTCAGCTTGGTAAATCTCGAACTACGAAACAATCTAAGATTCTCTATCTACAGGTTGCATTGAACAGAGAAATGATTTATTTTCCGATTATGTATTCATATCTACAAACAATGGAGTATTAGTCCGGAAATTCGCACTCGGACCGAATGGTATTAGTCCGGAAGTACGGATTCAAACTTACGTCAAAATGCGGAAAATAATAAGAATATTGTGTTCCCATATTAACTTTCAAAAAATGGTAATACTTTTTTAGTAGTATGTGACAGACACAACAATTTCGCCCTCTATCATTAATACACAAGGCCCAAACGACAGCCTTTGTGGAGTGTCGTCCACCTAAATTCTCGATAGACACTTCTGACAGTTAAACGTTTTAATGTATCTTAAGGTTTTATGACGAGTCGTGAGAAACTTAGTAAATACGTAAATACTTAGAGAATTGGTCAAAAACACATTATTGATCATTGAACCGAAATTTGCTCCATCCTTCTTATGGTATATGGGGGTTGGAGAATCGCCCCCTCATCCCCCGTCGTAGCATACACTAATTAACAATTGTAATAAATAGTTATATGTTTAAGCAACAAAGCATTCATAAAACATGCCATCAGCAGCCAAATAAATATTCACAAAAGAGAGAAATATTTTTTTCTCTACTTACCCAATCGAAATTCTCTTCTTATTGTATGCACAAAATACGAACTACAGAATATTTTATGTCTCACTGAGGTACAATTAGTTATATTTGGCTAACATAGATAATAATAAACACACATTAAGACAATATATTACAACTACATCCAAACAGTGCCTTTTGTTGTCACAATTTATATTTCTTTATGTAATTTTCAAATAAATAATGGGAAATAATACATGTTATATTTAGTCCATATTTTCAAAAACGGATTGTTTCCCTTCTTATACACACACGCATGCACACACAATGACATGTCTATATTTATACAACTGAAATATATTTGTTAAGAAAATACGTGGAAAAATAGAATGTGTTCGGAAAGTCTTTACTTTGTTCTATATTATATTGATAGAGTACAGAGTTTACACATTGTTAAACACGATGATCTCCCATATATTCTATAAGAATAAATACATTTCTTGACTACTAGAATAAGAAGATTCGAGTAGTATAAAGTGCCATACATCTCCTTATGTTTAATGTTAAGATGTCTGCACATTTCTTTAAACTAATCGCCAACTCTATTCCAAACACAAGAATAAATCCAATTTATGATTCCGTGCCCGCATTGGTGGTTGGGTTGAGTGGGGTGGGGTTGAGGGAACCTAGACCTGTTCACATGCGCACATATATCTAAAGGCACATATAGCTAAAGGGATGTTGAAAGTTTTCCATTCAAGTCTTTCAAAAGCACACCAAACGATCAACGTCAATGCCACCTTTGGACTTGAAAGGCGGATTTGGAATTCCCTTTGCATATCAGTATGACGTGTCATGCTTAACTTTCACGTGTTGTACTCACTTATTCCATTTGCTAAGGTGAAGGTCACACTTGTTCAAATGTTGGATATCTTCATATCTTCGTCGTATCTTTTAAACAAGTATTGTGGGGAAATGGAGGCTAGGTATTTGGATTTCTTTTTGCATAATTGACGATAACATCGCGTTCATCTTCCGGGTACCTGTCGCCAAGGTCAAGGCCTCAATTAGACGTCAAAGGTTGGGTATCTTCGTGATCGCCGCATATCCTTTACCAGTAGGTGAATTTGGATTTCCATTTGCATACATGCTTATCACAGCATGACAAAACATGTCGCGTCTAATTTCAAGGTTCCTGTCGCCAAGTTCAAGTTTTCTCATCCGTTGGCAATCATTTTTGACATTTCTAGTTCCATATGTTTTACGGACGGTCCTGGAGTTATTTCTTGTCATTGAAAACATTATAGAAACGTCTACAGTTTGAAAATCCAACTTTCATTGCATACCGTAGTTTTTAACAGTCACGTGACCTGTTGGTTGCTTAATAAGCTTCCTTTTGGTTGTAACAAACGAGATATATGATATGAACTAGTGGCAAGCTTAGTTTGACATGATTTTTTCAAAATATATTTATATCGATTATTCAGATACAGGAATTCATTAAAGATTATTGTATTTATTTCATATCTGTAACTGCGATAATTGAAACAAAAACAATCAACCTCTTTTGTTTGCATTATAGTTACATTATTTCATAAGAGATTAATCAGGATAGGACATCATCGCCCACACTTATACGCAGCAAAATAACCGCGCTGTCTGTGTAACGTGTCGTGTGTAAGGTTTTTTGTTCTTGACGATGGATTTAGGAGTATCTTATTAATTTGACCGACAATAGGCATACTTAATCATTTTCCAGTAATATGTCTGCTGTTTGCAAACATATAGGTAATGCGATGTCATGTGTCGTGTTCGGCTGTTTCCAAAGGCCCACTCTCATACTCCTTTACAGGTACACGGGCACCAAGTGGTAGCGTTCATTGGCCAAAGAGCGACAGTATATTTGCAGAGAAATCACACAGATGTCATTCCAAGGAGCCACGAGAAAAGCCATCATTCACTGGTACCGTGGAGCTATTATTTAACTTTACAAAAGTGAAATCCGCTCTCAAAGAATGCACCCTGAAATGTAATACTGACGGCTGTCTATACCAGTGCGCGGGAACAGATATCCTAAAATTCTACGAGCACGCGAGGTTGTGCAAATATAAATTCGTATCCTGCACTAACGAAAAGTGTCACCAGAAAGTTAAAAGGAGAAATAGCGACAGACATAAAGACAAATGCAAATACAGGAAAGAGGTTTGTTGCAATAAAGAGTGCCAGCAGAAATTTACAAAACTTGATATGAAACTTCACGTGAAAACGTGCCCATATGGGAAAGTGGAATGTCCAAATACGAAGTACGGTTGTAAATTTGTATTTGAAAGAAAAGATACCGACGCTCATCTGGAACAATGTAAGTACGTCAAACTGCCCTGTGCGGCGTGTTCATTTGAGTTCTTCAAAGTAGATATAGAAACACACCTGTGTGGAAATGCGGTTCAAAAGTGCAAGTTTTGTTCGAAAGACGTGTTACGAAAGGATTTGATCGCACACGAAGATCTATGTGGACAACACATGCTGTGTAGTAATACAGGTTGTACCATGGCGATCCCCAAGGGACTTGTGAACAAGCATGCACTGGAGTGCGAGTTCGTCCAATATTTATGCACAAATGAAGACTGCCCTTTTAAAGGCAATAAAAGTGAACTGAACTCACATCGTAAGAGTTGCGTCTACAATCGTGAACCATGTCCCAGTTGCGGTAAGCTGTTTGCAAGAAAGCATCTCGCTTGGCACAAAAAAGAGTGTGATGCAGAGGCACAATGCGAAATGTGCGATGTGTTCGTCCCAAGGTAGGTTGATCTTTTCATGGATTTTTCTCCGTAATGAATTATAGATTTAGAAAACTAAAGATAATCCAAGATCAAATGTATCATAACCGTATTACATTTTGTGTAATTATGGTCTTTTTATATTCATATATACATGGTCAGCTGGGATTCCTTTATTTACATTGTCCCGTTTTATTGGGATGATAGGTTAGAGTGAGGTTTTGTGCACCCTAATACCTTGTTTAACCCCAACCCATCCCGTGGCTTTTTCCACTGATTGTTTCAAGGCGTTAGCCCTATTATAAACATTTTTATTTATGAAGTCACATTGGTTTACTGTCACGGCCTTGAATACTACATTTCCTGTTCTACATTTATATCTACTATTGATATATTTCAGTATTTATCTGATTCCAGTTATTGTCTTAATAAAACAAAGCAACATACGTGAATGGTTTGCAGTTTTAACTGATTCTTATATTCCTTTTGAGCTAGGTTTAAAGCTGAGATAATAGTGTTACTCTATTTTGTTAATCTAGTTCGTGTAAGCAGACGCATGACAAATGGACTTGCACGGCACAGAGATTTAAATCATATTGTAACACATGCCAGTCAGTTATTGACCACAAGTGCTTGACCGATCACGAATGCAAGCCAGATGTGACCCCAGACTTTCAAGAGCCTCCTGTGGTGAGTTTATAGAACATGTCTTTAAGAGTTGATATTTGTGGTGTTTTGTGACTGGATGATATCAAAGTATATTATGTAGTATACATAACTGTCACATTGGCATGATAATATGCGTTATAATTGCATTTACAAATACAAAAAATGTGGTTACGCTAATACTACTTTTATATTTTAAGAATTAACAGTGGTACTATATACGAACTGTATCTTTGAAAACATGTAGCTATTGTGACCGCTCTTCGTCCCTCCTTAATACTAGTAATGTTTTGTATCTAAATGAATGGGAAGCATATGGGATACATAAATGTTATATATGCATTGCAACCTTTATGTTTTAATGAATTAGCGGTGGCGTAATATAATATGTATCTTTTAACAATATGCTTTAAGCTCTACGGAGGCAAATGCTCAAATATGTTGTGACTGCTCTTCGTCAGCACTTCTCCACCGTGTGTTAATATTTGTTTCACTGATTTCCCTTCATAAAGTTATTTTCTTGAATGATTCTTAGATAAATAAATTTCAAATTTTTCTTATTACGTCAACCCTTTGGTACTAACATATCACACACCTTAATTTTCTTCTCAAAAATCGATAAACTTTTTTATAATGATAATTAAACCATAGACTATCAAACAGGTACAAATACAACCCGAGGTAAAAATGACACCATTCCGGTGTCCAAAGTTTCACTTACAAGTAATAATAAGAACTCCCACCCCCTCCACCCCCGAAACAACAACAACAACAACACCAGAACAACAATAACAACAACAACGAGATGGCAAGTTTGCCATCGAGTGAAGGATTTCCTAATAATTGAACACAGCAGTTAAAGTTTACCGGCCATGTTTTGTTACATGAACATGTTTCATGTATATTTAAATCGAAATCAATATACAACAATATATATTTACAATTCACACATTGCAATGTCTGTGAAAAGCGAGAATAAGATTTTATTTGATGACGTAGAAAACTTTGAACAGGTAAATTAATCCACAGGTAAATGTATTTATCAATTATCTGGCAATAGTTGTGCAGCGATACAATTCAGATTTGCCTCATTTCCCCGTGCAGTCACGCAGTTGTAAAAGTAGTATCAACGTCATGCAAATAATACTTATTTTTACATACAATTTAGTAGCGGTTTTAAATATATGTCTCTCCGGGACTATCAAGAAACGTTCATATGATGTTTAAGAGTTACATTTGTTAATTGATAATACTATAAAAAGGGTTGACATTAATTTTTAAATATATATTTATTACATTTTAAATAATTTATAATTCTAACCTAAATTATTCGCTTTATTTGACGTTATCGGCGGATGACGTCGACGTCATCAACACTTTATTGACGTCATAACTCAACGTCACAGATAGTTATTTTTGCGTTCGGGGTTAGATATTAATTACTACTGTGTCGATTATGAAGATTCTTTCACTGAGAAATCCCAATCTTTCACCCACAGAAATGTAATAAACAATCTTCTCCACAGAATATCTACTATAAAACATTTTTTCCCCCAAATTATTGCTATAACATAGTTTGTTCAAATGAAGCCACCTTGGTTATACATGCCTTGAGGGTCCAACGTTTGTGTATAGGGATAATCGGAACAACTGTATAAAAACTCGGATGTGTTGTCTTAGAAATAAAGTATGACTCTTGTACAACTGGGTAAACCCTTTGCATATTTTGACAGAGCTGTTGTCCGTCGTCCGTCCGTCGTTAACTTTTGTCTCGTTAAGACGATAGGGCCTTCATTTTTCATCTGATCTTTACCAAACTTTACCAGATTGTTAATGTCAATGAAAGCTCGGACAAGTTTGAAAACCAGCCAAAATCGGACCAGTAACAGCGTAGTTATGGCCCTTGATTTTAATAGTTAAAAATGCTATATTTTGACTCGTTAAGACGATAGAGCGTTTATTTTTTATCCGATCTATACCAAACTTTACCAGATTGTTAATGTTAATGATAGCTCAGAAATGTTTAAAAATCCAGCCAGATCGGACCAGTTACAGCGGAGTTATGGCCCTTGATTTAGTTAAAAATGCTACATTTTGCATCGTTAAGACGGTAGGGCCTCCATTTTTCATCCGATATTTACCAAGCTTTACCAGATTGTTAGTGTTAATAAAAGCTCGGAGAAGTTCAAAAACCAACCAGATCGGACTAGTAACAGCGGAGTAATGGCCCTTGATTTAGTTAAAAATGCTATATTTCTGTTAAAACGATAGGGTGTTCATTTTTTATCTGATCTATACCAAGCTTTACCAGATTGTTAATGTTAATGATAGCTCAGACAAGTTCGAAAAACAGCCAGATCAAACCAGTAACAGCGGAGTTATGGCCCTTGGTTTAGTTAAAAATGCTATATTTGCCTCATTAAGACGATAGGGACTCCATTTTTCATCCGATCTTTACCAAACTTTACCAGATTGTTAGTGTCAATAAACGCTCGGACAAGTTTAAAAACTAACCAGATCGGACCAGTAACAGTGGAGTTATGGCCCTTGATTTAGTTAAAAATGCTATATTTTGCCTCGTTAAGACGATAGGGCCTTCATTTTTCATCTGATCTTTACCAAACTTAACCAGATTTTGTGACTTTTTTTTCTTTTATTATTTTTATATTTCTTTATATATATATATTTATTTTTTATTTTTTATTTTTTGTTTGTTTATTATCTCTACTCGCCAAGTTCGAAAACAAGCCAGACTGGACCAGTAATGGCGGAGTTATGGCTCTTGATTTAGTTAAAAATGCTATATTTTGCCTCTTTAAGACGACAGTCACTCGTTTCATTGATGTTATAAGTGCCATATTAGCCAGTAGAGCGTCCACAGGCCCTCTTGGGCCTCTTGTTTAGTAGAATTACCAGTATAACCAGAATATCAAGTACTTTGCCGTTAAAATTTTCGGAACACAGTACCCAACTCCGAATTTCAAGTTTTGGATATTTATAGACAAACAACTAAAACATATTCTGGGCGTTCTTTTTCAGAAATAATCAGTTTACAGAGAAATCACTGCTGGTAATGACTCTACCGGCTTGAGTTTATCATTTATACCATATCATAGACTATCAAGTGGTGTCGTAGAGAACATGCTGACCCTAACTCCATTTCTGCTTTGAAAAAGACTATATTTAACATCATAGATACCCGTATTAACTTCTGTACGGCTAACCCCTCCCTAATTCACCCTAGAACTAGGTTTTCATTTCGTAATTTAAAATCGGGAATCCAGGAATTTCATAAGTTTGTTTTAGTTTCTGCTGATAAAACAGCTAATAATATAATTATTGTTTGACGCCTCCATTACGTCAATGTTTTATCTCAGGAACTCGGGAGTACTTATTAGTATTTTACATGCAATCTACTGCAGATAATGTTGTTTCGACGCATATCGCTCAGTGCAAGATTCTTAAGGCTGGAATAGATGAAAATTAAAACAGACTTGTTTTGTGGTTTACTGTCCTCCTTGAATGCTACTTTGCCTGTCCGATCTTTTTATATTTCTTTTCAACGATGTACTGGATTCCTAAATTACACAAACAACCATATAAAGCCCGTTTTATTACCACTTCTAGTTCTTGCACCAATACAAATATCTCCAAACTTTTAACATCTTGTCTTACTTCCGTCAAAGATCACGTTAAACAATATCTGCTAAAGCTTATGAAAACTCTGGGATTAATTTATTTTGGTCTATTAAAAATTCAGGCGACGTTCTTGATAAAATTTGCAATAAACGTCAAGCTTCATTTATAAATACTTATGATTTTTCTATATTATATACAACTTTACCACATAACCTTATCAATGACAAGCTGATTGCTCCCATTAAAAAAAACGTGCTGGGGGAAAATACTAAATGTTTGGTCTGTAACAATATTAAAGCATTTTTTACTAACAGCAGTATGGACAATTACACTATGTGGACTTGCCATGAAGTTTGTGAATCACTTATTGTTCTATTAGATAATATTTTAGTCAGGCATGGAACTACCGTTTATTTACAACTTGCTGGTATCGCTATGGGTACGAACTGTGCACCCCTTGTCGCAGATTTGTGGTTATATGGCTATGAAAGAGATTTCATGTTGAATCTTTCACCAGATACCCAGGCAGATGTTACTGAAGCCTGTAGTCATTATCTTAGTCAGTAGCCTGAAGAGATCACCTCTCGGTATTTGGATGACATAATGATCATTGACAACCCTTTCTTTTCTACTCTGGTTAATAATATATATCCAAAAGAACCTGACTTCTATGGCGACGTTATTTACAAACTTCGTAAGTTCCTTGGTCATGATCACTTTCATACTATCTTTGTTAAACTTGTTAAAAGGTTCATCAAACGCGGTTATGGCCCTATCTTTTTGCAACGCACTGCATGGCTGCTGGTGGACCCATTTACAGTTCGCCACTATGCTTTCCTCTTTAATTGTGCGATGACCGGACAGGCTGTGGACCCTATGACGACGTCTACCTAAAGCCTATAAAGACGGTGACGTTTGATGTTTGTCTGCAATCTTGTCTTGTCGTACCCTCTATGGTTTGTTCTCTTGTTGCTATGGCTTCCGCAAAGTCATTGAGAAACTTCGTTGTGGCTTTCTAGGCTATTGTTTTTTTTTGTATTTATATATACACGAAATCTTTGTGTTTTACTCATATTGCCTATTAATGCGGCCTTGTTGGTCAGAGAATAGTTCATGGCGGGTATTTCTTTATTTACACTGTCCCGTTTATTGGGATGACAGTAGGGTAAGTGTGAGGTTTGATGCACCCTAGAACCTGTTTTAAACCACCAGCGGCATTTTTGCCACTGACGTTCGAAGGCGGTAGCCCTGTTGTCAACCCTTGTGAGTTTGTGACGTCATATGCCTTTATTCCTTATTAACATTGCCATTCATGTTTGTCATTTTGCGTGTTTTTAGGTTTACTGTGTTCTGCGAAAGCTGCAATCTGTAAAACGCATGTTTTAAGAACATGCGTCCACGTTTAACATTTTGAACAACATTTCGATTTCGTTTTTGTTTTGCGAATTTCGGCGTTAGGTTTTGTCCACTAAATATAAAGGACTTCTTCCACATTTATTTGAACTGTTTGTTCCTTATATATTAAGGGCAGGTGCTGTGTTTTTCCAATATATTTAGGACTCTTTCCGGATATTTTCGGTATATGTTATTTCCTTATATACTTAGTGCTGCTTTTCCATGCATTTGTAACGTTCGTAGCCTATATATTCAACGGTTGTTTTGTTTTGGTTTCGTTTCTGTCTCTCATATTCATACATGCCTCTGTTACCTAATAGGGCGAATCGGTATGATTGGCAGTGCTGACACAAACCATTTAAGTACGAATAGCCGTGATGTGTTTTCTTTTGCCAAAATAGATTTCCTTCTCAAAACGTGGATTTGATTATGAATGGAAACTCAATGTGCGTGCAGTTGTTATCCTGGAGCCTTTTATGTTACTTTCTGCTGTAAATGTTCGAGCTCGAAGTCACAATCAAACCAACACCAGCAAGATAATTTAAAAGTCTGTTTAGCTATATTTGCATCATCGACAAGGTCATTAGCGTAGCGATGTAAGGCTTTTCATTCTTTTGTCTTTTTTTGTTTAGCTTTGTTATGGAAATTGAGTTGCCTGTGACTTGATTGACAACATGACCTTGCTACGATAATAAGGTTAATATTTTTAAACATGTTTTGAGTCTGTTAAGGATAAACGACAGGAATTATTGAAGGGGTTATGTATACTGGTAATAATAATATATATACGCATATAAGTTACACATTTTTCTGATATTGTTTAGAATTTTTTATACCTATGTCTCCACAATAAACAATATTTTAGGTTCCAGTAGATGACCCAACACAGACGCAAACAGATAGTAAAAGATCAGATATTTCAGACAAGCCGAAACATTTTAAAGACAAAACAGAACCAAGTAAGTATATTTTGACATTTATTAAAAAAAGCAGATTTTCTAACGTATGCACCTTTCTAAGAAAAATAGTTAATGATTTGTTTGAAAACATAAAAGAAAGTAATTATGATAAATACTATACACGATGCTAAGAATTAACCATTGCATTTGTAGCCACTGGTATGAGTAGTCCCATTGATATACCTCGCAAAGACGAAGGATTTACAGAAGCCACCCCTCGATGGTGGAATCTTCCACCCATGTTCGTAGAGTCGAACGAAAGTCATCATTCCAACGAAAGTGCTCCTGAGATACCCACAGTAACTAATCTTCCTCCTACATGTCGACATCGAAGAGAGGTGAATAATACATTCATAAACGATAAAGCACTCATGCTAAGGGATGTTTTAAACTATGTTTATACAAAGTATATGACAACGTTTTGTCACGTCGCATGGCTTCTGGTAGTATAATAAAGGACATCATAATATTTTTGTTTAGACAAACACGTTTCGCGGATTTCAAGATTGTCATGAACCGACAATGGGATCTGTTTTTAGAAATTATTTGTACCTGTTAATTTATAAGTAGGACCATTTTTTTTTGCGCAAATTTCATCAAGAATGTACTAAAGCCATGACATAAATATCACGAACGATATTCAATTAAAAGGGAGATAATTTAGGATTTGATTATAGCCGTTATCTGCAATAAATGGCTCAAACTATAAAATAAATATATATATATAATATAATATATATACGTACATACATATTCATATCTGTATAGTCTTTCAAAAGGAAAGTTAATTTAATATTAAATAAATAGTAACTCTTCTTCATACTTTTGTTTTACATTATTTCCTACCAATTTTAAGATATTTATATAAATATTTTGCAAACTACTGGTCAAAACAAAATACTTATCACACAACTATTCTTCAATCTATCTATTAAAATAAGAAACTTCGTAAAGATACTAAAGTGGAGTAATTAGGAGTTTATTTTGTTCAGTGTATGCATATAGGCAGAACGTTATGTGACTTTGTTTTGGAATAACCTGATAAATAGAATCTCACATTTGTGCGTATTTAATATTGCATTTACTAAACTCGGGAACTAAAATTGATATGATGCTCGTTACAGACTCGTACCGCATTTATCCAAGTTGTTTAATACATTCAATATTAAACATGCACTCATGTAAGATCCTCTATGACATATATATCGTAATACGCTAGTTTATTAACTATGCAAATGAGGACCGAACTACTGTGTAGTGGCGGTACACAGTAACATATTTACTCAGAATGACTTGTATGGTGCATCATCCGATAAGTTCAGTAAGACCTTAAAATACTATTATTAATAGTATTTATCATATTTGAAATCCTAGTTTACAAAATGTTTTTAAGTAACGTTAAAAAAAGATATACATATCGGACAGGGAAAGCAGCATTCAAGGACGACAGTAACTTTGGTTTAGGTTTTGTAATATTTATAGTGCAACCGCATTAATAGATCTCAACGCCATGTTAAGTAAACGACCTCGTTATTTAATTTACAAATCGGCGCCATGTAAATGGTAAATTGACAACATTAAAGTGAAACGTTCACATCGTATTGCTTTTATAGGATACATGGAATCTTATATTCGTGACTGTGTATCTTTAAAGGTAGATAAAACCACAAACAACAAAGAAACAAAGAACAACTTTAAAGATGAATAAAAAGCAAGATAAGACATCACAAACACAAAAGGGTTGACATTAGAGCTACCGCCTTGGAACGGTCAGTTGCAAAAAAGGCCGCTGGGGGTTAAAAAAAGGTTCTAGGGTGCACCAAACCTCCTTTTTACCCTATTCTCATCCCAAAAAACGGAACAGTCCCCGTTAAAGATATCCCCGCCTGGTTATAATCTCTGACTTTAATAGGCAATATAAGTAAAACACATAAATGATCATGTATATATAATATAAAAAAGCATAGAAAGCCACTAAGTAAGTACTCAAAGTCTTGGCAGAAGCCAGAGCAACAAGAGAACAAACCGTTAAGAGTGCGAAAAGACAAGATTAAAGACAAACATTAACTTTATTGAAATCGTAGGATAACAAAGAGGATATCGGCAGAGCCTCGTAACTTATCATGTTATCAAACGAGTTTATTAAGTCAAGTATACAAAGTCACTTATATAATCTCTCTCTCTCTCTCTCTCTCTCGCTCTCTCTCTCTCTCTCTCTCTCATAAACAGCAAAAAGCATACATTAAACATAAACAGAATACATAATGGAGTGGGTAAGCGTATTTATACCAATTGTTTTGATATAAATTAAAATATGCTTGTGTACCTATATATCTATACTAAAGCTTGTTTCACGTTTCAGGTTCCAGCAGTTCCAGCAGTT
This sequence comes from Cyrtodaria siliqua, assembly GCA_037043455.1. Classification (NCBI taxonomy): domain Eukaryota; kingdom Metazoa; phylum Mollusca; class Bivalvia; order Adapedonta; family Hiatellidae; genus Cyrtodaria; species Cyrtodaria siliqua. Next base: position 14,870 of record JAWPHD010015006.1, on the reverse strand, counting down.
GCCACTACAATGACGCAACGAGATCCTTCAGCAAGTAAGTTTGCATAACGATATTTTATTAAATTCACGCAGATTGTGTAACATATGAACAAGTGTCCTGAATATTTCGGTAAAATAAACTGATGAACTAAAACATGTTACTAAGATTTAACTTCTGTCATTGTAGACACTTGTGTAAGTAATCCCGTTGATGGCATTCGCAACGACGGAGGAGATACAGAAATCATCTATCAAAGAACCGCGACGAATGCTCCAGCCGAGTTGGAAACTGATGAAAGTCCTGATTCATATGCCGGAATAGGTCAACGGATGCCAATATCCTCTTCTACATGGCGACATTGGCGAGATTTAAATAGATACATAGATGCTTACATACAGCAACCTAGTACACATGCGAATATCACATACAGTGACGATAGAGTACCCATTTGGACAATGTCAGAACACAGTTATTGAGTATATGTCCAAAGGTAGCGCCGTGGTGTAATGGTTAGCATTGCGGCTTAGTAACCCAGGGATCGCGCGTTCAATCCCAGCCAGGACCGAATTTGGGTTTATTACCGAAATATTTCAAAAGTATTTCCTACCTTACCAGTCCTTCGGATGAGACTTAAAACCTAGGTCTGCTCGCTAAAATGCTTAGTGCAATACGGCGAGGATAAATAAACGCTTATACGCACACAAGTATATGTCCGCTTGTCGCACACAATGGCTCCTGGTAGGGAAATAAAACCATGACATTGATATCATTATAACGCTAGTGTATTGAGTGTATTAACAATGTACAATAGGATGGAATAGTTTTATCTATAAATAACGGCTTTTGACGTGTAAAACATGTAGGTCCATTTAAAGTTGCATCGTATATCATGCGACACGTTCCGACACGGCGTAATATGAATCATATGTAAATACAAAAACACAATAGCCTAGGAAGCCACAAAGAAGGTACTCAGTGACTTGGCAGAAGCCAGAGCAACACGAGAATAAACCATTGAGGGCACGACAAGACAAGATGACCTCCTTTTGGGCTTTAGGTAGACGTCATCATAGGGTCCACAGCCAGTCCGGTTATCGTACAAATAAAGAGGAAAGCATAGTGGCGAACTGTAAATGAGTCCACCACCAAGCATGCAGTGCGTTGCAAAATGATAGGGTCATAACCTCTTTTGTTAAACATTTTAACAAGTTTAACAAAGACAGTATGAAAGTGATCATGACCAAGGATCTTACGAAGTTTAAAAATCAGTCACCATAGAAGCCAAGTTGTGATATTCCTTATCGTAGAAGAGGTCTTAAATTACTTTTATATTTGGAAAGAAGATCCGGGTTATTATAATACAATTTTGCAAAGGTTTTACGAATTTTATGTTAACGGTATCCCTGATGGAGTAGCTTTTTAGTTATACAAAGATTACAAATATTAAAGTCCTCAACTCGAGTACAAGCTCTAGAAAAACGAATAAGCTGACAAACCTATGCCCATAAGAAGATGCTCGGGGAACATCCCCATCTAATTGGGGATAATTAACAATATCAAAATAAAATCATCTCTCTTGTATAAGTAATGTTAAACTTAGTTAATAGGTGTCCTAATATTTGTAGTGAGGACGCGTTACAGACGCTTAACATACCTGACGTCATTAAAATAAACGATGTCATGTTTTCACTTACGTAATGTCTGCATGTAACAATGGACATGCTTGATTTGTAAAGAAATATAAAAATAGATCGGACAGGGAAAGTAACATTCAAGGAGGACAGTCAACCACAAAACACAGAAACAAACACGCAAACAGACAAACAAGAAGGCAAACATAATAAATGCAAACGACATCACAAACCCAAAAGGGTTGACAATAGGGCTACCGCCTTGGAACGGTCAGTGGCAAAGAAGGCGACTGGGGGTTTAAACCGGTTCTAGGGTGCACCAAACCTCACACTTACCCTACTGTCATCCCATTAAATACACCCACTGGCTAGGAAGGAGATGGTAGATGTAAAGCATAAAGCAAATGAAGTTATTATAATAACAGTTTGTGTATAGAGAATATTTCAAATTTTATCAAAAACATGATCATAAATCAGGCAAAAACACAACGTTAAATGTTTTATGCATTTTTTTAAATCCGACATAAACATGTTCATGAAACAAAACATGACCGGAGAACTTTAATTTAATATAATTTTGACAGCTTGGGCAGAAACTGATATTTCTATTTGGAAATAATAAATTTGATATCACTTTGAGCAAACTACTCCAAACCTTTTGTATAAATCAACAAAGGATGAAAAAACAAAACCCATTACTATATGTCTTTAGGAAACATATTATATCGCTAAATTGGATAGCATATGCATTATTAACAAGTAAAACAGAATGAAGCTCAATTTCATTAAAATCAGACCCTACACTACGAAGGATCTGTCACATTGGAGGTCACGTGCTCGGTATAGGCTGCTTCACTGCGCATGTCGAGTTTCAGCCAAACGATGTGGAGCAGTAGTCTACGCTCGGTATTGAAAGAGACACCGTAACTTTTAGCTAATAAAACACAAAATAATTGCACTGGCAAACATAACACACCAACCATTATTGAATATTTAGTGAAAAAAAGAACAAGATTGTTTGGCGGAATTCAAAAGCGGTACAAAAAAATGTACCGCGTCGTGGGGTTGAACCGACACTAAAATTACACTCGCGATAATAATAATATAACGTCGCAATTAGTCGACTTCTCTATCAACTGAGCTAAGTGGGCCAGACGGACTAAGAGATACTATTTAGAAAAACTAATGTCGTAACAATCTACAATCTCGGTAGAATATATTCTGCAGACACTGTTCTAAATGTTTTCAAAATACATGACTGCGCCCATGATTTTCTTCGTATTTCTGATGTAAAACATTAAATTCATGCATTTAGTGCATTTCTTTGAATTTTATCGTGCAATACACAGCAATAGCTCACGAAGACTTTATTTTCTTTTGGATATAGATTTGTTCAGTTCACTCGAACATCATCTGAAGTGCATATCAAACGCGCGATTTCCTTGGTTAAATTTAGTTGATCTTCTCATAAATATATTGATTAGATGAAAGGTCGATCTGACCTGACCTCCAAGGCAGTGTTGTCAGATCCTATAGCGGAGAGTATCATAGCGTAATTAGGATATGAGTTTGAGTCTATACAAAATAGATATATAGATATTTAATAAAACAGTCCAAAGTTTAGGGACACCATAATCATTAGAGTGAAACACTCTTGTTGAATTCTCAGTTTTTTTTATGTTTGTATGTTTTTCCTATCTGTATATATATATATGCTCCAGAAAACGTTCTGTAAAATTGTTAACCTTCGAAAGAAAAGTAATCGATGCATATTCTTGCCTGTTTATTATGGCTAATAAAGCTGAGTCATACATCAACACTATTCATGCGATGAGTGTTTATATATGTATGTATATAGTTGTCACTGTGTGTGTATATATTTTAGAATATATGAATGCTAGTACATTATATAATGATGCAGGTGTATACAAAGAATATGTCATGGTGCACATTTGAGAATATATACATATTGGAGCATACTTGTAAATACATTGATGCTGGTCTATTTAAGAATAAACTGATACACGTCTATCGTGTCTATACATTTTTTTTTGACGAACTACCATTTCCCTTCTACACTACGCTGTCTGCTGATTAATTTACCTTCCTATGCCTTTATTTTAGTAAGATTAAGATACCATGTACATATACTGAGTACATTTAACACAATAGGAATAAATCGTAAGAGTGATTATTGCATATGAGTGCATATTTTAGCATAATTACTATTAATATGTTAAATTAGATATTAATGTTTTGTATGGATATGCTATGGATGCTTTAGAAAAATTATTAAAAAAAAGAAAAAAACAGATAAGAGTTCCACGTTCTCATTTCAGATGTATTTAAACTGGTTTCATGTGGAATAATAAATGATTAAACTTATTTTAAACTCCGTTTGTCAGTATGAAAACATATTTACTTTTGTTTTGCTTTCTGTAAAAGAAAGTGAGTAGACGCTTTCCTATTTGATATTTTGGTTCGGCGACGGCAGTGACGCTCTATTTCTACCAATGCTTATAAGGAACCGTTTGTTCGATATAATTAAGTACAAGGATATGAATGCCACAAACTCATATATATTTAAATCGGTATCGTGTGGCATGATTAAACGTATTTTAAACGCCATTTCTCTGTGTGAAAGCACAGTTACTCCTTTTTTTGCTTTCTTTAAAAGGAAGTGATCAGACATTTTGCAATTCTGCTATTTTTATAATCGTATATAACCACATACACTAACTAACAATGTAGAAGACGCTTGACCACATTAGGCTATGTATTAGTTACATGTAGTCATGTGTTTATTAAACTCCAGGATAAGTATGTTCACAACAATACAGTGGTTAATGTAAACAGTAATTATATGTTTACGCATTCGTGCGTTTGGATTAGAAGACACGTGTTTCTTTTTAAAAATAAATAAATTAATCTGCATTTTGCGAGTTTTGCGAAGTAAACTCTACTTAATATCAGCTAAAGCTTCTGAGGATCGTCCAACGTCTCTCATCTAGATTTATATCACAATTGGCCTCAACGTTCCTTTGGTTGCTCCCTTTTAGATATGTGGTATTATTTCAGGTATTATTTCGATAGAGTTTTTATGGATGGATAATGGCGAACGCGGCATTGTTTTGCAATTATTTTTTATAATTGTTTTTAGTTTGTTTATGCTTTATTTAATTCCCTTTTCAAATTCATAATCAACTGTATTGTTAAATTTTAAACCGATAATCACATTACCTTTTTCAGAACTGTAACTAGTCTAATGTTGTAATTACTTGTCGTTCACTCCATTTGCATAGTATGTTGCTAGTAATATTGTGATGGTTAATACATGTGCATATACTGTAACATAGCTGCAATAAAATATTACCAAAGTCAAAGTTTCAGATGTGTGTGCTTTTGTTGGCGCTCGTTAAACACGATGACCGCAACAGGACTAGATCTACCAAACTTACTTCTATTATTGTTGTTGTTGTATATAAGGAAATACAGATCGAATGACATGACTAAAATTTAAAGTATGTGCTAAACTGAGAATAGTCCTTGGTTAAAAAATTCAGGAGACGTTCTTGATAAAATTTTCAATAAAGGTCAAGTTTCATCAATCAGCACTTATGACTTCTCTACACTATACACAACCTTACCACATCACCTTATTAAAGACAAGCTAATTTCTCTTATTCAAAAAACATTCGCTAGAGAAAATACTACATTTTTGGCATGTAATAATATTAAAGCGTTTTTTACTAACGGCAGTCTAGACAATTATACTATGTGGAATTGCTATTAAGTTTGTGAAGCACTCATCTTCCTATTAGATAATATTTTCGTCAGGTATTGAACCACCGTTTATAGACACATTGTTGGTATCCCTATGGGTACGAACTGTGAACCACTTGTCGCAGATTTGTTTTTATTTTGCTATGAAAGAGATTTCATGTTGAGTCTTTTACGAGATACCCAGGCAGATGTTATTGAAGCCTTTAATGACACCTCTCGGTATCTGGAAGACATATTGAACATTGACAACCCTTTCTTTTCAATTATGGTTAATAATATTTATCCTAAAGAACTTCAGCTTAACAAAGCTAATATATCTGATAATAACGCTTATTTTCTTGATTTAGATCTCCCGACAGAAAATGGTGAAATAATTAGCAAAATCTATGACAAGAGAGATGATTTTAATTTTGACATTGTTAATTACCCCCACTTGGATGGGGGATGTTCCCAGATCAACTTCTTATGGGGTGTATGTTTCTCAACTTATTCGTTTTTCAAGAGCTTGTACTCGAGTTGAGGACTTTAATATTCGTAATGTTTGTATAACTAAAAAGCTACTCAGTCAGGGTTACCGTTACCATAAACTTCGTAAAACCTTTGCAAAATTTTATTATCGTAACCCGAATCTTCTTTCCAAATATGAAAGTTATTTAAGGACTCTTCTGCGACAAGGACTATCACAACCTGACTTCTATGGTGATGTGATTTATAAACTTCGTAAGATTCTTGGTCATGATCACTTTCATACTATCTTTGTTAAACTTGTTAAAAAGTTTATCAAAAGAGGTTATGACCTTATCATTTATTTTGCAACGTACTGCATGCTTGATGGTGGACCCTTTTACAGTTCGCCACTATGCTTTTTAATTGTAAGATGACTGGACAGGCTGTGGACCATATGATGACGCCTACCTAAAGCCCATTGGGACGGTAGCGTTTGCTGTTTGTCTATGATCTTTCTTTCTTGTCGTGCCCTTAATGTTTTTTCTCTTGTTTCTCTGGCTTCTGCCAAGTCATTGAGTACCTTCATTGTGGCTTTCTAGGCTATTGTTTTTTTGTATTATATTTACACGAGCATATTTGTGTTTTATTTATATTGCCTATTGATGCTGCCTTGTTGGTTAGAGATTAGATCATGGCTTGGATTTCTTTATTTACACTGTCCTGTTTAATGGGATGACAGTAGGGTAAGTGTGTGGTTTGGTGCACCCTAGAACCGGTTTAAACCCCCAGTGGCCTACTTTTGTCACTGACCGTTCCAAGGCGGTATCCCTATTGTCAACCCTTTTGTGTTTGTGATGTCGTTTGCATTTATTATTAATTTTGCCTTCTTGTTTGTCTGTTTGCGTGTTTGTTTCTGTGTTTTGTGGTTGACTGTCCTCCTTGAATGCTACTTTCCCTGTCCGATCTTTTTATATTTCTTTCATGTTGTTAACTTACACACATCTGATTTTATAACACTTTCTGAAACAAGTTTCCTTTAATAAATCATACAAAGCCTCATATGTTCGAAGAGCTTTGCTAGCAAGAAGGGCGTCCTCAGACTCACTTGGCCCGTTTATTTTTGCAAGTGCTTGGTAGGTATTTATATGTGATAATATGTGTTAAATAGTTACAAACAATACCAAATTTTGGCTTTCTAGGCTATTGATATTTTTTGTATTGATATATACACGAGCATATTTGTGTTTTACTTATATTGCCTATTAGTGCTGCCTTGTTGGTTAGAGAATAGTTCATGGCGGGTATTTCTTTATTTACACTGTCCCGTTTCATTAGGATGATATTAGGGTAAGTGTGAGGTTTGGTTTACCCTAGAACCGGGTTTAAACCCCAGCGGCCTTTTTTGCCACTGACCGTTCCAAGGCGGTAACCCTATTGTCAACCCTTTTTGTGTTTGTGACGTCAAATGCCTTTATTCCTTATTTACATTGCCATTCATGTTTGCCGTTTTGCGTGGTTTTGGGTTTACTGAGTTCTGAGAAAGCTGCATTTCCTGTTCGACTTTTATACTTATTTTTGATTAAGTATTGCTTATAGACTTTTTTCTTTAAGCCATTACTTTCAGGCTGTGCACGAAGCATTTCCCCCGTGAACCCAACATGTAAGATACAAAAATACATTCCAGAGATATATTCACAAAGCAATGATTTAAATACCTCTGGGATGAAACGCATTTATCTGTGTAGCCGTCGATGAGGTACACACAACGGATGATAATCCACCCAGTCACGTTATTCTGACACCGGGCCGATCAGTACTAGCACTACGCTTTATATGCTGAAAGTCAAGCACGGGAGCTGCTTATACCAGTTTATAAAATCGTTGGTGTGACCCGGCCGGGGATTGGACCCACAACCTCCTGCATGCTTGTCGAACTCTGTCAGCTGAGCCACCGCTGCGAGTTAACAGGGAAATACAAATGCGAGACATTCTCAAACACAAGGTCGGTACCAGTGAGAGTAGCTTAAAATGTGTCGATCTGAAAGTGTGAAACAGCATTCCAAACATTAAGGCTAATTTGGAAGGAACATATATGTACACTAAATGCTGTTACCTAGGTGTGTCGACTAAAGTATCATATATCTTTATGAGAACACTGACAAAGAATATGTCAAAGAAGGGGTTAATGGACAGGAAACATATTCATAACAAACAATTGACATAAATCAAAGGCAGCCGAAACACAGAACATCAGTGAAAGATAGATGTAATTTCCCGTGTATCTGTATTGTTATATACAGTCCAATATGGTTTGGTAAATTTTGCTTTTAAAAGTCATAACTGATGTGTATAAATATTGAGCGGATATTAAATGTACTGGAACATACATAACTGATGTGTATATAAATATTGAGCGGAATTAAATGTACAGGAACATACATGACTGATGTGTATATAAATATTGAGCGGAATTAAATGTACAGGAACATACATAACTGATGTGTATATAAATATTGAGCGGAATTAAATGTACAGGAACATACATAACTGATGTGTATATACATATAAAGCGGAATTAAATGTAAAGGAACATACAGTATCATGCCGTTAATCTTAATTTATGCAAATCTGATTTTACAACAAACAAAATAACGCATTTCAATAGGTTGCACGTTATAACATGATATCTAAAAAGCAGAGGATTAATGCATGGTTTAACACCACAGATACCAGAGGTGGACTCTTAGTTGGAGTATAGTTGGAGTATAGGAGAATTGAAACAAAATAAAATAAGAGGAAACAAGCGAGAATTATATACTTTCACTTATTTGATTGATGTATTCCACAATAGGGAGTTGTGAGTCCTTTGAATTAAGCAATACAAGCCTGTACATTGAAATTTATTTCCTTGGAGTTTGCAGTCCCTTCCCGACCTCCTCATCCAACGTTCTCATCCCGTCTGGTAAGGAACATCATTGGTAGGGACACAACAGTAGTATAGAAATATTCATAGCTAAAACTAGAAAAAAACATTTAAAACACATTCTCTTGTTTTTACAAATTAAAGTTGATAATAAATGAAGCTGTCGTAACGTCATTGTATTTGTATAAGTGGTCGTTATACAATGCAGCCCATTTTAATATTGATCCTACGTTCTCCTTATTAACTGTCTGTTCTCTTTGATACCTATTACTATCTAAACTGTCTTGTCACAGGGATGTCTTTAAGTGCCCCCAAAATGCAATATTGACCTCCTACTACTGCATAGACAGGCACCCTTTGCAATAATTATTAATTATTTAATAAATGAGGAAGAAAAGCATTCAACTGGTAACCTCTCACAGTGACATATTTGAAAGAACAGCTGATGGATGAACTGATTTTGTATCTATGTTTTATAACCAGGCGATGGGAAGATATCAGAAATATTCATCTTTATTCATCTTATCAATAAAAAGGGATGAAACATTCAAACATACAGAGAGAAGCTGTGTCTTGTAAGTTAGCTCAGTCGGCATGGCACTGGAATAACAGTCCCGGGTTGGAGCACGGTCCGTTTTGTCCGACTGCACATTTTTCTAATCAAGTTACATTTGGCGGTCCGAGCGGGACTAAAACGTCAAATGTACTGTCATAACTATTGCGTTACCCGATTGACTGTCTGTGAGGAAATTCAGGCAAAGCATATATATATTCCAAATTATGGGAAAGCGAAATTCACGTGCATCGATATCTAACAACAGAATGATGAAGCAGTATCTTGTCTGTTTGCTCATTTAGTAAGACACTGGTCTGCGCGTTGCTAGTCCTATGAAACATGACATAAAACAAGTAGAAGCACATGTTCAATCTAACATGGTTTATTAAAATACTCAATGTTGTTTGGTTATTGGGGAGGTCTTAAAAAAGCTATACAATACCTCTGACGTCATGTACGTCAACCGTTAATACGTCATTTTAAACGCCAGTAAACACGTTAACCGTTGAGACGTCGTTTTAAACGTCCGATGCAAACCAACAACGCAGTAAAATGCGTTATTTTAAGCGACGCTACGTTCCAATTACACATTTAAATAGAATGAAGCTGTATATTCTTCTCATTTGATGTTGAGAGATAGGCATAAAATGTAAGATTTGAGAATTTGTTTGTATTTTGTGCAATCTCCCGACTACATGTGTATCACGACATATAAAACTCCAGCTCAGATAAGAAATAAAATATTTCCAGCGGGTTTATATAGTGCGAGACCAAAACCTCGTGTTTGGGACTTGAAACACATCGAAACCGCGGGCCTGCGGCCCTATGTATCGATGAACTTCAAGTCCCACCCACCAGGTATTGATCTTGGACAATATAAACCCGCTTAAATAAGACATTAAGCATTCACAGAAGGCAGCTACAAAAGTAAGCTGCCAGACATTACAAACACGAGTAAGCTGCCAGTAATTACAAACACAAGTAGGCTGCCAGTAATTACAAACACAAGTAAGCTGCCGGACATTACAAACACAAGTAAGCTGCCAGACATTACAAACACAAGTAAGCTGCCAGTAATTACAAACACAAGTAAGCTGCCAGACATTACAAACACAAGTAAGCTGCCAGTAATTACAAACACAAGTAAGCAGCCAGACATTACAAACACAAGTAAGGTGCCAGACATTACAAACACAAGTAGGCTGCCAGACATTACAAACACAAAATGTAAGCTATGCCAGACAATACAAACACACAATGTAAGCTGACAGGCATTACAAACACAGAATAAAAGCTGCCAGACATTACAAACACAAAATGTAAGCTACCAGGCATTACAAACACAAAACGTAAGTTGCCAGACATTACAAACACAAGTAAGCTGCCAGACATTACGAACAAAAGTAAGCTGCCACCAGCCATTACAAACAGAAATAAGCTGCCAGACATTACAAACAAAAGTAAACTGCCAGACATTACAAAAACAAGTACGCTGCAGACATTACGAACACAAGTAGCTGCCAGACATTACAAACACAAGTAAGCTTCCAGACATTACAAACACAAAATGTAAGCTGCCATACATTGCGAAAGTAAGCTGCAAGAAATTACAAAAGTAAGCTGCCAGAAATTACAAAAGTAAGCTGCCAGACATACCAAACACAAAATGTAAGCTGCCAGACATTACAAACACAAGTAAGCTGCCAGACATTACAAACACAAAATGAAATACGACTCATTAAATATATGCAAACATGCAAACACTAAACATCATATTTCCTAGAAATGGACAGTTTTTTTCAAAACCAAATTGGTAGTATTGAAGTTGAAATATTGCAAAACGAACGTGTGAATAGATTCAAACAATTCAATTGGCAGTCAAGAAAGGGAGATAAACATAAAAGACAGAGTGGTATACTTAATAGTCTATCACGTAATAGCCGTTTGGCAATACTTAAGATTACTGTGTGGATGGACAAATAGAGAGAGGCGGACAATTTACAAATATACTGAAAGGAAAAAGAAACGCGACACTGAAATTTCTGCTATATATTGTATATACTGCACACTAAATGCCATATATATTCCAAGGAAATCCCATGATGTTTTTTAAAAAGAAAAGGAGTTGCAGTTAGTTAGAGAAAGGACACAACTGTGATGTTGTAGACGTTTTAATCACAGTACACGTTGTAACAAGAAATTCATAAATGTTGAAGTTCCTCTTTGAAAAATTGAGCCTGTTCAGTACTGTACGAGTATTTAACGTAAAGTGTTTGAAAAATTAAGTTTGCTCACATGCTTGAGCCAAACGCGTACTCTGTCAATAATGAAACTTTGCAGGAATACTACTTTCTGTCTTACGTGTTGTTTTAGTCTTTTTTCCGAAAGGAAAGATCGTTCGTAACCATGACAGCAGCGTATTATACATACAATATACATCGGAAATGTCCGTGTCGCGTTTCTTGTTCCTTTCAGTAAATATGGTTAAGTATTACCAAACAAAGTAGGTATATAAGTCTAACAGAGGTTGCACATTTCAATTGGGCTTGTATCTGAATAAATATTCAGGGGACATTTATGTAAATAAATGTTACGCAGTCGGATATGCCTCAACCTTTTTCTTCCAAAGAAAGTAGTTACACTATCGGAAATAATCGAGTTTAAACAAATTATAAGAGACAGTTTAACATTGCCTTTATTTAATTTTAAATATTTTTAAACAATGAATTTTGCCAAAAGCTATACAATTTGGCTTAAATATTATAGCAATCATATAGAAATTTGCTGCTTTTTTCGTTTCCGAATTCTGATATTATAATATTTTGTTTTAAATTATTCACTATTCAATAAAAAGATAATATCTATGTTACATAAAACTAATTCTTCAGTGACCAAAATGGTTAATACATTTGACCAGCGAATGGACGGTTAGAGTTCAAGATTTCATTTTCCCCTTGTACTATTATATGACTAGATCTGTCTTGTGTTTGGACGTTTTGCCCAAGAGTTTTAAAACTTTACTTTGACCAATTATGAATAGTGTCTGCCATTATCAACATCAGTTCTATGAAGACACACGGCAGAGCAGGTTTCATTTTTTGCACGTTTGTTATGCACATCATTATCTGGTTTAGAATACACCATGGAACTAACAAGTGCAAGGTATGGCAATCAGTATTCTACCCTTTTGTTTTACGCTTCAATTTGCAATGTAATTTGATAGCTATGCATACATCTTTCGGTAACTTTACTCTTTTGTAAACGCTTGCTTGGTTTTAGTTTAAAACAAGAAGACTGTAATGTGTCTGGGTCGCACTATTTGTCTAAAATACTATTCTTCATATACTTGTGTCTGAGATAACGTCTTCTGCAAGTCGAAAGACAAAGTCATCAGTCAATATCAGCGCGACATTTTGTTCGTCTATTGGGCGAAAAAACGTTTCCATAATAAATTATTGCCTTCTCCAGCAATTGCATTTATAACAAAAAATCGGTATTGTTGCAATGAATATTCATGATATATAAGACAAGGTTTCGATCTTCATAAAAAGTTCGTTACGACTTGTATCTAAATGACTTGAATGCGTGACTATTGGTTAAACTGTCTGCCATCAACCAAAGTTAATTATTTGGATCTAAATTATGGTTTCAATAAAACAATCAAGCAAGCGGAAGTTTGCTATAGTTACGATAGCGTCTATTTATATGTTTGACTGCCATATTTACGAATTTTACTAACACGACGTCTTAAGTATATATATTACATTTACATCATAAACAAAAGCATGGCAGAGCTAGCTTCAAAATATCGGCAAAAACGGAAGAGATAGCGGTAATAACGGATGAGATATTTAGGGATTCAAAATTCATTTATTATTTATGCTGTACGTACATAACCATTTTACAGACTTCATATGTGAAGTTAAATCTTCGTGTTGTCAAAATGTACTTAATGGATTGCCTTTCGGTTCCACGCTTTTACTATTGCATTTTATTCTCGAAGTATGCGGTTCATTTAGGTTGGTTGGATCATTTCTCTACACGTATTATAAACATGATAGTATGTTTTTAAATAGTTAATTCTCTCATATATATGATCAGTTATTAAGCGAAAATACCTATATCGATGTCGCGCACGTTATTTTCCTTGAAGTTCTACATTCTGTTCAAAACATAAATAAAAAATGTTAACTATAATTGTCTCTATAACTAAAAAAACCCAACAAAGAACAACAGAATTCTCCTTGCGGCTTTTTCTTGCCATTGACCGTTATTCAATAGCAGAGCTACAGTATAAGTCCCCTTTATTAGAGACGTAAGGGACCGACCATTTTGATTTCTGTGTCAGGGGAGTGTGCGCGTGGGGGGGGGGGGGGGGGTGGGGTGGGGGGTGGGGGGGGGTGGGGGGGGGGGTTGATTTCTGGGTCAGGTGAGTGTGCGCGGGGGGGGGGGGCGGAATTATTTTTTTGAATTTCTTTAAAGCCGGGATTTTTATTTCGCCTAGTACACCGGCCAGATGTTTTTTTTCGTCAACTTGAAAGCCAGAATATTTGTTTTTAAGTTTTACCATTCGTAGAATAAGAAGAACTGTTGTAGATCTACTCAACTTTTGCGTCGACGTTGGTTTTCAGTTCCAAGTCCAATTTTTTCAGCAACCACTGGTGAGTGAAACTTGAAGTATGTCATCAGTACCATCAAGGACACTGGTAGACACATGTTCCTTAACTCTGTATTGCATTTAAGCAAAAGCATGCCATTCTTTTCTGGTTTAAGTTCTTTTTTGACAAGACCATCTATTTTAACAACTGAAAGTCGTACATCGACAAAACTTCAGTAAAGCTTGGAATATCAAGGCAGGGTATTCCACAGGCCATTTAAGAGCATATTCCCCCTATCCATATTCAAAATCTAATTTTCCCCTACTCCTTAATTAACCCCCTATCCTTTGATCTCTCTGTCCTATCCGTTAAAAACACCAATAACCTCCAAAATGCATTATACCTGTATATAAATAGTTCCTTGTAGGCTATACTTCTTAAAAATCCTTTCATTTACTGTGAGTTGATATATACTTCAAATTGCATCTAAATAAATCCTGAAATTATTGGTCACCCGAAAGGTAACTCCCTCGCACACTCACACATAACATTCAAATTTAGTTCCCCCTATCCCTTCAATAATTGCTGCGGAAGATTCTGCAAGGGAACTAGTAGACATATGCTCCATATTAACTCTGTATTTCATTTAAACATATCGACTTCAAAATTCTGGTTTAAGTTTTTAGGTAAGTGCTTGTATTTCAATGGGTGATTGTTAATTATTAATACAACTTCAGTAAAGCATGGATGATAGTAAACACATGTTCCATAACTCTGTATTGCATTTTAGCAAAAGTATGGCCCTTTTTCTGGATAAATATTTTCTGTATTGTATTTTAGAAAAGATGTAGCCCCTTTTCGACTTAGAATTTGTTGCCAAGTCTATTTATTTCAATACCCACTAGCCATATATCTCTGTCATATAGCTTGACAAGTGTCATCAGAGTCACCA